>VZRO01000226.1:207061-260685 GCA_013397915.1 Daphoenositta chrysoptera
CGGCGCCGCTCCAAGCGCGGTCGCGAGGCGCCACCTGGCGGCGGCGCGGGGCGGGCCGCGGGGCCGGGGGCTGCGAGGGACGGAGGGATCGGGGAGGGTCGCACCCCGGCAGGAGAGGGAGGGAAAATCCCGAAGGGCAGAGCGTTCGGCTGAGGAAGTGAGTGGCCGCCCCCTCTCGCTGCCTGCAGGGCCCGGGTGCGCCGGGCTTGTGGGTCGCCCCTGCCTTGCGGAGCGGTAACCGCGATGTCTGTCACAGTCAAGGTTACCATCAGATGTTGCCGGCTGCAAATCTTTCGTGCTCCTCAGCTCGTGGGGCTGGTGCTGAGAGGTTATCAGCAATGCGGGAGAGGGTGAGGCAGAGCTCTGGCAATGAAGTTTTGAGAAACACCGCTGCATTTTGATGCATTTCTCTCCATTGCAAACTGGGTTTCTCGTTGCATATGGCGTTTTCCTAGAGATCCTGAAACTTAGACTTTAGCATCTGAAAGGAACTTGTCAGAAAACTGTGTATACATCTAAGCGGTAGCTCCTGATACAGAGAAAATTTGCAGGTGTATGTCAATAGTAAAATTACAATCTCTTCTATGAATGAGCACTTCCCTGTTTCAATCTTCTGCTTTGAGCAGAAGCAAGGAACCCCTGAGGGTGTCTGCCTGGTGATTTGCACCGAGAAATTAATCATGCCCTGAAATTACAGCTAAGCAGTGTGCAGGGAATTCCTAACCTATAGCTCCTTATTTCAAATGAGAAATTTATGCTAAGCCTGAAATACTCATTTTTAATGGTTTTTTTCTGAGTTCAAGCACGGAGGGATGAGAGTAGAAAGCTGAAAAGTGTAGTGCATTAAAATTTTCAGAAATCAGAGCAGGAACAAGTCTGTGGCTGTAAGGCAGCGCCTATTCTGCAAGACAGTGAAAAGGACCACAGAAATTCCTTCAGAAGATATCGGCACTCAATCTTACATGTGTCTGGTACACTAGGGGAGCTGCTATTATTTCTCTTTAGATCACACTACTCATTGATTATGACTGTGTTGTATAAACAAGGAAGGAAAGCAGAGCCAAAGGATTTGTGCCTTGTTCTATATGACTTAGAACATAAGGCCCAGTGCTGAGGGAATGATGGCATGTTATCAGTTCTGCCTGCAACTTTCAAGGAAGATGAACATAAGAACTAAAGGGAACTGAAAAGCCATTAAATCTAATGTGCACCCAGAGGAAAAAAAAAAAGGGATTAAAGCTTGCCTTTTTTTAATACAAGAAATGAATCCCACATGTACAGAAACTCGATTCTTCTGAGATAGGTAACTAGTAAAAGACCTGCAAGTAAAAATCAATGCAGCATGAATGGAGGGAGGGGGGAATAACACTAGAATATCTACTTCTAATAAAATATCTAATTATTCGACATTTGCAGTGTTTTGTTTGTTAGAAAACAGTTTTCTGCATCACTTCTAATTAAATATTGTCCTTAATGGAATAAAACTGCAGCCTTCATGGAGCTATATAGCTGCTGGAATTACTTACACTTACACCTTTTTTTTTTTTTTTTTTTGGTGAGTTGGAAGACTGAAAAGATAGAATTTGAAAATATTAATGTGGGAAAATGCACCTCAGTTATGGAGCGACTTCAGAAAATGTAACTTCTAAAGTAAATTAACAGGTAAGTTATTGGTAAAATTCTCTTGAGTTCAGAAAGTTGGTTGTAGTTGGAAAAGAATAGTGTAATAGTGTGAAATCCTGTGTAATCAGGCTCATGTCATTTTTCATCACTTTGCCAAGAATACAAACATTTCTACCAAGGACGTGTTGAACTTGATGGTGTTGAAGTTACACGAAATAAAACTGCTCATTTATTTGGAACCTTTCCTAAGCTAGCCCTCACCTTGAACTCATTTAATCCAACAGCTTCAAGGGGAAAAGGTTTTTGTCTTATCTACTAAATCAAGTTATCAACAGAAAGATATTTTGATCAGTAGCTCCCAAGTGTTTCCCATACATTATTTACAATAATGCCAAACAAAATAAGACACTCATTTCCGAAAGAAAATCCTGTATGTTTTTTCCTGAAATTATTTCACAGATATTTACATGTATTATATCATTATTACATATACAAAAACAGAGAAAGAAGAAATGTTAATTTCATGTGAAACACTCTTTTGTCTACCTGTAATATTAGAACATGTTTGTAGCAGGGACACAAAACACTTCCATGCTCAGCCAAGGTGCCAATTTCTTGAGTCCCCATTTAGTAAATAGATTACTGTTCAAATGGCTGAACTGTGTCTTCATAGATTACTTAGCCTTCAAAAAACAATTTTACTGTAATCTGCAACAAATGGGATTTAACAAATCTGATTATTTTTTTCCTACAAGCACACCTTTGAAATATAATCTGATGGTAGAGACAGTGCAGTCTTCTGTACCTATCCAGTCATGACCTCTGTATTAACCACAAGTTGTCAGTAAACCAGCTGAGGTATACCCACCCTCTGTGAGAGCAATCCTTGTGTTACATTCAACCATCAGCATGACTAAAAGAGTGTTTTGTTAATTCAAATCAGTGTTTAATTCTCTATTCTATCGGGACTCCAGGGCTTATTCCTGTCTAGCTTCTAGCTAGGGCTGGGAATATTTAACTCTCCGTTGAAAACATGCAATGCGTTCTCAAGTATAAGCAATATAGAGAAAAATTACATAATAAATTAAAATTCATTCACAGAGATACTTAAACTTCATTTCTAGCCCCTGAGTCTCAGTGTCTCACTCATCAACCAAGGCAGTTAGACTTTTTCCCTGCATAGGAAAATTCACCATAAATTTTTATCAGGTGACAGTTCTCAAGTGCAAAGTTTTCCCTGTATTGGAAGGTGAGGAAGGACTATAGATGGAGGATTTTACCTATTCTCATAAAGAACATAATGTCTGATAGAATTTCAGGAATATCTGCAAAAGATTTTGCACATTGAAAGAAGTAAGTGTAGTTTCTCAAGAACATTTGGTTCATATAAAAATATCAGAACAACCCTAACATCATGTTCTGACTCTGTCATCAGCCTCTGTGACCAACACATTTTCAAGTCAATCAGGTTTGCTTGGGAGAATTTCTAGATGGAGATGTCATATCATTAAACAAAAATGGTGCAAATGTCACTTTTTTTCCTAAATATATACCAATCAGAAATCTTCAGACAATGTGCATCAGTCAACAATGTGTTCTGCAGGTTCAACACTTACCCCCAGATTTCAAGGTTTGGTGCAGCCTCAAAACAAACAATTTACAATGATGTGGAGCAGCTCTGCTCTTCTCTGGATCCTTCTTCACAGAGCTTTTAAGTAGATAAATAATGACAGCAACCCAGTGTGCCTTCCAAAGACTGCACATTTTTTGTCTAAAAAAGAAAAGGCATTTGTGAGAAATTATTACCAGAACAACAACCAGGCGTGGGGCTTGGCAAGCACAAATAATTACTTTTACATGTAGCACTCAACATTTCTTATGTGTCTAGGTTTAGACACTTTTCACTCATAAAAACTCACAACTTGACTTTATAATAAAACCCTCGCAATTTAAAAAAAGTAGCTCCTAGATAACACAATTAAAGACTTTATTTATTCTATTTCACCTGCAAAAATGTATATGGCCACCCAATACCCCCTTTCTGAGCCTCCCAACTGAGTTCAGAGACTGAAGAGTTTACATGAAATTTAAAATGAAAACATTGCTCTAAACACAGCACGATTGCAAGTTTCATTACAGGAGATCCCTTAGGACTCATAGCCAATCTATATAAACTTCAAAGTTAATATGTGTTAGATAATAGATATCCATATCTATCTATCTTATAGTATCTTACAGATATTACCTATCTCATTATATAAATATATATATGTATTAGATACTATAGGTGTATATATTAGGTACATACAGATATTATCTGTTAGTAATGTGTGAGAGTTGTGAAGAACTGATGGTGTTAAACTCTATTTCTGTATTGATTTTCTTGCTGCAGGTGAGATGTTGCTATACAATGTCACACAAATGTGAAATTCAAGAGATGCAGACTGTTTATTTTCAGAAGAGAAAATATTGAAACAGGAATTTGAAATACAACAAAGAAATGCCACAGCCTTCAACTGCTTTACTTAGTTCATTTCTCCACTACTTCATTCAGCTAGATTTCAAAGAAGGCTTTCCAGTTCTAATTGGAAAACAAAGTTATACTGAATCACATGTTTTTAATGATGCATGATAATTTGTATTAGCAGAGAAGACTTCGACATTTCTGAATACAATCCAAAGAAATAAAAATACATGGCATAGGTAGAAGATCACATTATTAATGATTTCACTTAGTTCTGAGTTTAGCATTTCAGAATGCAAATCAGTTTTGAAAGCAATACTGTAGAAGACAGTCTCATTAATGACATACATGGAAGGAAATCTATGACTCTATCATTCATGAATTTGTTTTGCTCCTTTTTTTTTTTTTGTTCTGCTTTAAAGACTCATCGTTTTATTTTGAGAAAGCACTGCTCTGCAAACAGGCTTCTGTACATTGTTCTAAGCTGCACACTCAACAAATAGGAATACAAAAAGAGCTACTTGCCATAGAAATCTTTGCCATTGTACAGAGCTGTAACCACCCCGGTAGGGAGCAAAACCAGTTAAGTTCAGTCTGTTTAAAATTAATTTTTCTTCTGAAATAAATGTATCTGTGTTGCAACCAAGAGACTGTAGCTTTAGAGTGTTGAAACAGATTTATTTGGTCACTTTTATATGTTAATTCCAACTCAGCACATGGCTACCGGGAACTCTGATGACATTTGAGAGACCCAAAAGATTTGAGTCTTAGTTTCCCTCAGTGAAACTAATGAAGAAAATCTCTGGTTGTTGTTAACTCAGTCATGTGTAATTTTTTTAGGTTTTATTTGTGTTAGTTTTTTTTCACTTTTCCTCCATCAGAGCTCATAATTTGCACCAATAATTAGACTAATATATTGCCGAGATTTTTTGTTGTGGCTCTGTCTGTGGATCTGTCTGTAGAACTTCCTTTATTTGAAATGGGAAAGACTGGAGTCCCTCATCTAAAGAACACTTAAAATCTGATCCCAACGTATGAAAATGGTATTTCATCTAAGGTGGGTGTAGAGAAAATCCCACGTAGTCCATGGCTGTTGAAATGTTGTCTAGGATGCAGGAAGATTTACATCTACCTAAGGAGGTCACATCCTTGATCTGAGTTCCAGACACCTCTCTTCAGTCTCAGCTCTCTGCTGCTGTAGCTTTCAGCTCTACCCCTTATGACAAAATTTCACACCACTTTAGCTTTCTCAGGTCTGTGGAGACTTCTGTTCTTGCCTCATTTGAAACAGTCCTGAATAACAATCTTTGTCTCCTTTAAAAGCGCCAGGAAACTTATAGCCAGCGCAGATCCCATCACCGTGCATGAGTACAGCATTAGGTTCTTCTCTTCCAAAATCTGAAGATTTTATCAAAAAGAAGGTTTTAGCTGCTACAACTGCAGCGATAGCCTCAAAAACCGGGGTGATGCATGCAATGGCAGCTCTCAACTACCTTTAAGCAATTGTATTATGAGGTATGACCAATCCCATTCATCTCAGCAGCTGCTAAATTGGGTGTCCCTGAAAACATTTGTGACATGTCACTTCTTCATTCAGTCCTCACCAAAGCAGGTAGGAAAGGAGATGAAACATTATCTGTTGAACACTTGCACAATCCACTCTGAAGGAAAGCTCATTTGGGCTGGATAAGGGCATCTGGGAACACCAGTTTTTGTCTCTCCTTACAATCAGGAACTCAAAGCCAGAATCTAGTTAATGTCTTAAATTCTCAAGGGAACAGACAGGGGAAGCCACTGAGACAAAGCTGTCATATTCAAAGTGAAAGATCTTGAGAGCCAAGCCCAGGGGTCTGGGGAGGGTATGAGAGAGAGTATCTGGGATAGTTCTCAGTTTTCTTTTTATCAGCTTCATTGGAAGAAGAATTGAAAATTAATTTTCTGTGCTGAGCTGAACTTTGGACATCTATTACTGTTTAGACATTCCCTGTTCTCCTAGGAAGTATTGCAACAGGTGAGAGATATGTTTATGCAAAGTAAGTTGTTGAACTGTTTTGAAGGATCTTTACTTGTTTGTACCATACCACTGGGAAACCATGTACATCTCTGATCACATCATTTGATTTAGCTGGAACTCTCAGGGTAGTAGGCACAGGTAATCTTTCACTGTAAACCCTCATATGGCCTGAGTCACACCTGTCCCAAACACTGAACACCTAACATGCTCTATTGCATGCGACTGCATAGAAAAACAGTGGTGCCTGAGGGCACAGACGAAAAGAGATGACAACGAAGCAGTCATTCCCATCACCTTGTATCCTTCCTCCCAGGGAATAGTTGAAACATTCAGTATAGAACGAAACTGTACTGAATTTCAGACATTTACATTAGGGACTTTGACGCAGACATCACATTTCCACTTCTAATACTGAGGCCTTCACAAGGGATTTCACATCTGAAGCTTTTTCATTGCATTGGAGTGAATGACAATAAATCTAATTTAAAATAAACAATGAACCAGAGCTCTGATACACCTTTGCCAAATGCAAAGAATAATATGTTTTGTAAAAATAAAATAAAATTCACATTTCAAATAATTCCTTTGCATAGCTATATATATATAAAATATACACTTTATATATATTAGAGAAATTAATGTGCAGAAAGTCTGAACTGAAAGTCTCAGGCCTACAAGGACTTAGCCTGTATTTTACTCGAGGCACATGAGTAGTCCCGCTGTGTTTTGCTCTTTATGTACATAAACCTTTGTAGGCCTGGAGCCACAGCACAGGGGGCAAAAAAAACCGAAAGCATTTTGTAGCATTTCTTTTCATGACTTTGTGCTTGTGATGCTCTCAAATCAGTACCATTATTACTTTATTGTGTTTTGTCATTGTGGTGACACAAAGGATTTTAGTGCAGCTCTGTAGAGATTGTTGTGCCACGGACACGTGTTTCAGTGTCAGTTCTGTTCTGTTAAAAGGCAGAAACAGATTCTGGAAGTGGGATTTGCAATGGCCACAAGGCATCTGGCATCTCTGTAACTGTCCCTTCTCAAGACCAAGGAAAATTCCATGATAAATTTTACAGTTCTGATTAAATGCTGCATGTGCCAATGACAGATGTGTTTAAGCTACTTATCTTTTTAAGCTACAGTGCTTTTATCTGTGTAGAACTTTCCACCAAAAGGGGATAGGGGCAATGACTTTAGGCTGAAAAAGGGCAGGTTTATGTTAGATATAAGGAAGAAATTCTTTACTGCGAGGGTGGTGAGGCACTGGAACAGGTTGCCCAGAGAAGCTGTGAATGCCCCACCCCTGTGAAAGTGTTCAAGGCCAGGCTGGGCAGGGCTCTGAGTACACTGGCGTAGTGAAAGGTGTCCCTGTCTATGGTAGGGAGGGCTGGAATTAGGTGGTCTTTAAAGTCCCTTCCAATCCAAGACATTCTGTGATCCTGTAATTCCATGATGACGATGGGCAGGGTTTCTCATGGAAGAGAACTGATAACGGTGTATCTGTCTAAGGGAGTGTCTGTCTATCCACTGTCTGTACATACAGAACAGCTATTTAAATAATTATTTTCTCTCATTGGCTTTCTTTCTTTCTGTTTCCTAATTTCTTGATGACATTTTTTAGTTAACAATATATAGGAATTAACATTGAATTTAAGGCTTCACCAACACTATCTCCAGGCCAGCTTTAAGCCCACGCTTATATCAAGATCTGATTCACATCCACACAGTCTAGTTACTAGCATTTAAGGACTTGGCTGCACACTAGTAGTTAGGCCTAGAAACACACTAGTCAGAGCAAAGCCAGCTGCCTGTGCTGGGCACTGGAAAATGGCACTGCCAAACTGGTGAGTCACAGCTGGGAGTCAGGGATTTCACCTCTTAAGATCAATCTTGAGAAAACAAGAACTCAACAAACTCTGTGCCTCAAAAAGCAATATGTAAGTAATTGATCCCTATCACCTTAAACTGTCCAAAAGCAAACTGAAACATCAGAATAAGCAAAGGTAATGTGTCTCTGTCAATCTTTTTTAGGAAATAATTCCTGATCTACCAGAAATTATGAACTCAGATAATCACAGTCCAGTTGATGGCTTTGTGCTTAGTGCAACTTACTTAAGAACAAACAGTAAATGCTATAAATAACATGTAAGCAGTGCTTCCCAGTGATATTTGGGCTGAAGAATAACTCCTCTATTTCTTCCCCATTATTTTTTTCCCCACTAATGGGCTAGAATTATATGGAAATTCATGTAAATAAATACTGATTTTCAAATATGAAATATTGTGTCCATTTTTGCACTGTTTCCACCTGAAACACAATTGCTGCCAGTCATATCTCCTCTCCAACTTCTTCATTCTGACAGTTTGCATCATCCTGCTTTTATAGATTTTCCCCAGCTGTAATCAGGTGAATGACCTCAGAATGCCATAAATGTTCTTTATTAGTAGCCCATGGCTTCTCACAGGGGAAAGAAAGGCAAGTTAAATTATCTTGTTATGCTCTCATTTTGTAAAAGTAAGCAGAGAAATTCACAGTTGAATTGAATTCCAATTCAACCAGAAGCCTAAACAAAGACTTTCTGACTCATAATGATACCTTCAATCAATATTTTTCTAAGCAGTCAACATAAAATGTAAACTGGATAACTGCAGTGTTGGTATGCAAGAAGCAGGCTTCCTGGAGAGAAGCAACAGGCTTGAATCAAAAGGCATGCAAAGATGAAAAGAATATGGCCTACCTTCAAATTCAGTTTATCAGTTCATCACGTGCTGAACATTAAGCAACGCAGCAGACTGAAAAAAGCTAAAAAGCTGACTGAGTGGAGCTGGGCTGCTCATGCTTGACTTTCTTCATGCACTCTTCGATATATATTGGAGCTTCTTGGGCTCCTTGGGCCATAGCTGATATTCATCCACTCATCCATCCTTCCATCCATCCTATAGCTGGCACCACTACAAACCTTAAACCATGGGGACTTAATTGTCATACTCTGCAACTGACCCTGTGCGAAATAGACTCTCCATCCTATGTGTGCTCACATACACTGTTCTTGAGTAAAAGTAACATGTTATCTAATCTCTTTTCACTGTAGCATCCTACAAATATAAAAAGACTACTGGGAAAAATATAGTTCACTGGTGTTGCAGAGTTAGCCTTGGTGTTTGGAGCAGCAGAATATTGGCATATAATTTTTTAGTGTGTGAAGAGTTTCTGGGAGGGCACTGGTTTTCAGCATTTCTACCTTTTTTTTATAATAAAAAGGCCATCCTATACCATGGGAAATAAAAAATATTTGAAGAAACCCTGGAAGATTTCTTGAATTTTTTCATTGATTCATCTGTTTTACTCTTAAAATTTTACTGTTTCTCATCCCATTTATAACACATTATATATCTAAGCAAAGTGGAGCGTTACTACGTCTGTCTTGCAAGCAGCCTGTGACACAGGATAAAATTCATCTTTGTGGTTCCCTGAATCTGGATAAAGCTAATGGTCCACATAGCTAATAGATTAAACCCTCTTTTGGGAGATCCATGCTCCTATGCAAAAAAAAAGTTATTAGGCAGATAATTATGACAGCTTTGCAACTGCTGGAAACTTCATTATAAACTTCGGTGGAGTATTATGGAGGCTTAGCTGTCTTATCAGTGGGATAAAATTCCATGGCATGATACTGATATTTGTGTTTGAGTTTTAAGATAACGAAGATCAAGTTCTGTGCAGAAAACCACAGCATTAGGCTTTATAAACAAGTTGTTGTAGGTGATAATACTTGCCTTCAGATCCTCCACAGAGCAAAATTTCTTTCAAATTTTTCAGTACCGTTCAAGTGGACAGAACATGGAAAACTCACTCCTTCAGATTTTCAAGTAATTTAGAATCCAGAATATACTGAATGTTGGAGGGAAGAGGCTGTCGAAAAAAAGCCAACAAACAGAAAAACATAACAAATATGTTTGGGTCATGCAGAAGTCTAGAAATAGAGTCTTCTGAAAGCTGGTTATGCACTGAATCATCACTCTTTCAGTAGTTCACATTTTTTGTGTTGTCAGAAAGAATGTTGACTCATAAGGGTACAGACAATTTATACAAATGTTAAACACATCTTTTTTATACAATCACTTGAAATTTTCTCTTGGAATGAAACTGAATTTCAGAATTTTTTAGAGCTTTTTATGCCATTAAAATAAGGTTTCCAAAGAGGACACATGTCAATAAGCCTTTTCTAGGTCAAAACCTACTAAACTTACCTTTCTCTTTCAGAAAACTTGTCTAATTTGTCAAATTTACTGAAGGCAGAAGCATATTTCACTCCATATAAGCCAGTTTAGCCATGGATTGCACTGAAATCTCAAGTCCTCCTTTGGAGGTGGCCAGTTTCACATACATAATGAAAAAAAAACATGCAACACAATGAAAAATTAATTGAATAATTCATACCTAAATTCAAGCCTTGCTCAGAGTAGTAAAGGCATCCCTCACTGTAACTGCAACATTTCAAAAAAAGAAACACTCCAGTGGTTTGGAATAGAAATTGGAAGTTGGAATTCTTTCTCACTTAGAAAATTAGTTAGCTCCTTATATTTAACTAATCCTTAGAAATTTCCCCCAATCACCACACATTGTTACATATCTAATCATTAATTTTAAGACTCACGATGAGTGTCTAAAAATTAAAGCTAATCAAAGTGCAAGCACTAATTTCTAAGATGTAAATCTCACCCTGTTCCACTGTGGTTCTCTTTAGGATTTCTTTTACAAGTGACTAGTTACAAGTGACACAGAGCTTTTCTTGCTTCAGAGCACATAACCTTAGCATTGTCATTCTCCCAAGACCTAATGGGTATTTCAGAGAAATGGATGACTGGCTATTTCAAGAGAGTGGTCATGAAGTTTCAACCAATTCTGAAGTTTGTTGTTATCTTGGGGTTTGGACGAGATGACTGTAAAGGTCCCCTCCAGCCCAAACCATTCTGTGGTTCTATGATCTTCAGACCCAGAGCTGACTCATGTGCAAAGGCATCATTCTCTCTTCTTGGTCTCCAGTTAGATTCTCTTAAGGAGTTTTCAGGCTGAAATCAGCCATCTTAAAATAGCTTTCTCCATCTCTTTCCTGTGTAAAGAAGATATCTTTTTCCTCTGCAGAACCTATTTTCCTAAATATGCAGATCAGATGAAGCAGAAAAGTATGGTCCATTTTTCACAGGAAATGTTTACAAGAGAGGATTATTCCAAAGCATTAACTACTCAAATGAATTTCTGCAGATAAATTGAGCTAAAGATAAAAGAAAATTTTCTCTTAAAATTAGATACTTTACATGAATAACCACATTGCAGAGAACAGTCTATTTCATTCCATAATATAATTTTATATGTGCATGTACATGTACATGTATTATATGTACACAGTAAGCAGCTGGAATATCTGGAGTTCTTGAAAACCAAAAGTGAAAAAAGAGAAAGCAAAATGAACAATTACAATGATGACTTGCTGCAATTTAGGACAGAGGTGATGTGGAAACTAAGTAAGATACAGATAACAAACTATTTATAGATATATGCAGAGTTTTGCAGTACTTAATACCGTGGATTGTGTCTGTATTTATATATGTATAATAAATGTATATGTACATATGTAATATATGTAATATATATGTAATATGTATTACATATATGTATAATAAATGTATATATGTATGTGAAATAATTTATATTATTTATATATGTGTCTGTATTTATATATGCATATATAGAGGTTTTGATTAGCTATACTTCTTGCATAGATGTGAGAGGATGGTAGTCATGCAAAAGTGAGTGTATTTGCTGTTAACAATTCTCTCAGCTTTTTAAAGGAGAATAGAATTGTAATGGAATTTTAAATAAGGTAAGAAAAAGACTTCTTTTTTTACAAATTCTAGGTAAGGTATGTTTTCTTGCATTGTATTTACTCCTTTTCTTTTATAAAAATATATTCTATAGTAAGTGTATGTTGGCCTTGGTACAAAAAGAGCTGGTAACCCTAAATTCAGAGGTGAATTAAATGCTTGTGAAAGTATCAGCTGACAGCCTAAGAGCTGGAAGGATTATTCCTCTGTATATAATTCTACCAAGATTCAAGTAATGGCAGCATTTCCTGCAAATGTCTTACAGTGAAGTCACTAGCCTGGCTTGAAGAGGTCCCAACTCCAGCGGTCAAACCAGGTTACTAAGATCTGAATTTGACCACAATGGTCCCAAACAAATGAGGAACTAGGCCACTGAAATTAATCAAGTTAAACAATGGAAATGGAAATAAAGTAAGGTACTTAAATGGTCTATTTTAACCTTGCCATATGAAAGATCAGAGTATTTGTACTGAAGTGGATTAGTCTGTGGTATTTCTTTCAATGAATAAATAACAACTGGTTTTACAAGAATGACATTCTTTTATTTGAAGAAATAGAGCAACAGTCAAACTCAAAAGTGTAAATTAGCTATACATTCTCATCCTGATCAACTTCTTATCTAAAAATCATTATCAATGATAAGCATTATCAACTGTACTACAAGAACATCATAAATATCTCCTATTAAAACCCCAAATTTCTGCTTAGGTTATGTAGTGAAGCTTCTCAAGACAAAGGACAGAGTATCCATGATTGACATATCCATTGAAAACTTTGAAAAGCATGCTAAAGTTTCAAATTTTTATTTTCCCTGGTCAGACTTAAGATCTTCTGGTCTCTGGGTGACTATTTATAAACCTAAACAATGTTAATTATTTTAGTCTAAAATAATATTACATTTCTTTCACAAATATACAATTAAAATTTTAATACTCCATTCTCCATAGCTTCTGATTAGCTAGAAAATGCTTTGGCAGGCAAACAAATAGTTTGAATCTAGAGTTTAAGGTAAGGGTCTTGTAGGATTATGAATCAGAGGTTAATTTGTCTTTTTTTCTCTTTTGTGACACCAGATGTTCTGCCAAATTTGCCAGCTGTAATACAGACATCATGGAAACAACCCACTGTTCTAATCTCCTGTTTGGAGCTTTGATACCTTACATTTACTTCAAGCCTCATAAAAAGCATGCCCATCTTGGACTTTGGGGGAATAAAGTGTCTCAAATAGCATGCCAAAGTTCAGTTTGGTTTTTCTCTGTTGTTCGGTTGTGTTTTGTTTTTCTTTTTCCACTGGACAGTATAGATAGGAAAAACAAATTCTAGAATTCTCACTTAGGCACAAACAAACTTGGCATGTGCTTAAAATTTTAATAAAATATGTAGGGGCCTTTGCTTTCTCAGTACCTTAGGTCCAGTGAGTAACAAGTTGAAATTTCTGCCTATCTAATGAAGAGATTTTGAAAGAATTAATGAAGAACTTCTTAATAAAACTATTTTTAAAAGGTATGACAGTCTTTAATAGTTTAATTTGGAAAGAAGACTAGGCAGTACATTATGTCTTCTATATAGAAGTGGGTTATGTCACTTAAATGGCTGTTAAAAATTCAGAAGTTATTTAGGTTTCTAGTACAGTTTAAGCAAATTCCTTACTATAATTAGGAAGTTGGGAGGAATCTTTCCAGTGAAAGAGAAGAATATACAGAGACTCCTTTGATGATAATTAAGCTTTAAAACATTCTTCTTAAGAATTGTGCTAGTAATAAAGATGATTCTCAGAACTAGAAACTTTCTTTCTGTGAGATGTAATAACATTTGAACTTCCTCATAACATAATTCCAAATCTCATTAAACTATGGTAACATTAAAAGTCCTTCAGAAGACGAGCAAAAACAAAGAGAAAGAAATCCAACAATCTAGAACAGAAACTAGAAATACGTTCTGAGATTTTCTGTGCTCAAGAGCAGAAGCAATTAGATGCCTATTGCATACTTATTAAGGGTATCTCACCAGCTACAAAACCAACATGTCACAACCTGTATTAATGAAAGGAGGATTGAAAATATGTCCAGTCAAGCTCTACACGCTTGTGTGGTGCAGCCTCAGTGAGATCTGGAGTGCCCCATCACTGGTGGGTTAATGAGATGGGGAGGCTCAGCTGGCTTGGTCTGGCCGCGGCCACACGCCCTCTGTGTGCTCCTCGAGAGGGAATCCTGAGGAGCTGGATGCTCACCTTGAGACCCACACAACAGGATGAGAATGTTTACTTGGGCATGAGTATGAGAAAAACCTGCAAAAGCATTGATTGCAGTGGAAATTGTAGCCATTCTGATGTAGACAGTGACATATTCTTTCAGTTTCTGTAGCACTTCTGTTTCTGACACTTAATTTTTTTTCTAAACATCCCTCCACCCCAACCAAATACATAACACCATATGGCTTCAATTCTACTATGTCAGTATTTTGCAAAGATAGTACAAAGGAAATGTCATGAAAATAGTTGTGTCATTCTCTAAATGGATGCTTAAATCCTTTCAATATTTAAAAGGTAGCAACTCCCCATTTTACAGTGTTTTTACTGTTTAAATTTCAAATTCCAGAGATGACACTTCCTTGTGAATAGACAGAAATAGTTGCATTTATTTGAACTTTAGATTTCTAATTTCTATCAACTTACTGTTTTAAGATAAGATCATCAGGAGCTTAAGATTTTTCTTTGTTTTGAAATGCATTGAGTTATTTAAATAGCATATTAAAAGTTACTGTAAAGTCCTACAAAATTGAGTACATTTACAATGAAAATTCTTGACCTATTGATGACATATTCAAGAATTGACTTCTAATTCTGCAAATACACTTTGTCTTTGGATTTGTGGATGGAGAGCTTCACCATGATGATTTCAAAGATGTTATCATTGTCCAAACTCTCTAATAGAAGAATATAGAAAAGGTATTCTGACCGAGATGACCGTTACTGATTGCTTGTATCCTTAATTTTTTCCTCTCAGGTTTTCTTTTCTTTATTTATAATTTAATTATGACACTTCATGATTGCAATATTGTGACTGATTTTTAATTTGAATGTTCTTTGTAGAGCAAATACATGTGCAAAACCAGAAATCTCAAGAGGCATTAAGAGAAGAGACAGTGAGAATTGGTCTACTATTTATTGTGCTCTAGATTTGTACAAGTTAGTTATTTCTGAAATAAATGTATGTAGTATTCAGTAATTGAAAACACCCATTCCTTTTGTAGGACTGATCCTTCGAAGCTAACTGAAGTGTAATTTGTACATTAAGGAAGTTATTTTGAGGGAGGAAATTTCATTAAATTCCAGATCAGTAAGAATTCAGGGACAGCAGCTCTAGTTTAACAAATATATTTGACTTTTCTGGGGATAATAAAGTGAGAAAGGGAGGTAGTTGGCATTATTTTGTTTAGACTTCTAAAGCACATTTTACATGGCATGACAGATAAAAGCAATTTTGAAAATAAAGTCTGTTGGGGTTATAGAAGGAATAAAAAAGTGAATTGGAATGTGGCTAGAGGAAAAAAGCAAAGATCTATGATTTAAGCAGTAAACCTGGGGTAAAAGATAGTAATTTGTTCAGTTTCTTACACCATATTTGTTAATGTTTGTTGTGCAGCTCCTGACTTTTCTAGCAGTAAACTATAGGGTTGTGTAAATTATATTAATTTGTTTTTAATTCCCACAAACAGTATGTAATTATACATTAGTAACCTAATTCTAGAGGCTGGTGAACCTGGGTAATCAAATTCAACATAAGCTAATTAGGTGTTGAGTGTCAATTTATTTGATCACCTTACAAATTCTTATTTTAACACATTTCTGTAATATTGATGAATAAAATAATCATAACATTTTGCCTTCTACTGCTTATCTTTATCTGCTTGTGTTAAAATTGTGTTAATAATTGTGTAATAAAAATTGTTAAATCCTTTCCTGCTGGTAGTCACTGTTTCAGTTTAAAGCTGTACAATCAACTTGTGTTATATTAGTGTTGAACAAATTAGTCTATACAAATTCGTGTTTCACATGTCCAGAGAAAAATGTACCTTTCTTTAAATAAGAAGGAGGCTGGAACAGGAGCTGCAGAAAAATCCCTTTTCTTTAATAAAATCCTACTTCAGCAGAGCTCTTCCATTATTTTTAAATATATATGCAGGCTAGTTAAACATATTCCTAATTTTGCTCTTTTGACAAATTGGTTCCAGACTGCCTTCCTTGAAGGAAGACTGTGGCTGACTCTTTACTTGACTAAACTAATTTAGAGCATAAAGCATTTCAGCCCCAAACCAAACAAATACACTGTGGGAACAGAGGGTGGAAGAATGAAAATGAGGTTACATTGGATGTTGGTCCTTTGTGCTAAAATGCATCTTCAGATAGGTAAATAGTAGCAGTCACAAGGGGAAATGTAGTCAAAGGTTCAAGCCAGGTGCTTTCTTCCTCAGTCATATAAGCATAAAATATATTGAGTTGGAAGGGACCCATAAAGATCATTGTGTGTGTTTCCTGTTTATTACATATTGTAATAAGCATGGCCTTTCAAATATCTTTTGCAGCAGTATGATTAGACAATGTTGGGAATTATTTGGCAAAAAAATGTTATTTAAAAGAAAATGTATATATTAAGCAACTGTTTAAATAATATTTAGAGTATTGTCTGAGAATCAAGTGCTTATGACGGATAGTCCAAGGGCACTCTGAGTAAACATAAAGGACTGTAACTCAACATGACTTCTTTGGCTTTTTCATTACTAAGTCTGGAGGGCTTGGCACTATATACTTCTACAACAGGAACATCAGATTTTAGATCTATTAACAGCAAGTAAATTATTTATCAACTTACAGGATATCAGGAGTTATTTGGCAGTTGGCAGGCATCAGTGAGCCATAGATTAACAGAACACCACTGTTGTGTAAAATATCTTCTGAGCAATCTATTTCAGACCAGGATTTTTTAATAGATACCCTTATTTTAATTTTTACTAAGGACATAAAAGACCTTTAAGCTGCTTTTCTCACTTGCTATTGCTCTGTCTATAGGCATAGCACCATGTTTTATGATGACTGAAAGACTGAGTAAGTTGCCAGTTGTTTCTAAAAGCAACATTACATACAGCTACTTAGCAGAGGAAGGGATTTGCAGCATATGTGAAAACCAGCAACAAAACATGGGCACATTCTGGAACAGTTTTGTGATGTTGTTACAGTGGGAGAAAAAGTGGCAATAATAGAAATACACAGTTGAAGATAGAAAGAGCCCATTTCTTCAGAATGATCTCATCAGGAAGCACATCCTGGGCTGCATCAAAAGCAGCGTGGCCAGCAGGACGAGGGAGGTGATTTTGCTCAGCCCTAGCACTGCCTTGTGCCTGAAGAAGCACCATGTCCAGCTCTGGGGTCCTCAGCAGGAGAAAGACATGGGCCTGTTGGAGCAGGTTCAGAGTGGGCCACAGAAATGACCAAAGGGCTGGAGCATCTCTTCTACAGAGACAGGCTGAGACAGTTTGGGTTGTTCAGCCTGTAGAAGAGAAGGTTATGAGGAGACCTCCTTGTGGCCTTCCAGTTCTTAAAGGGGACTCATAAAAAGAGGGAGAGCAACATTTTATAGGGGCAGATTTGTGTACAGGACAAGGGATAATGGCTTTTAAATGAAATATGGTAAGTTTAGATCATATATAGGAATAAACTCTTTACTGTGAGGGAGGTGAGGCATTGGAAGAAGTTGGCCAGAGAAGATGTTGATGCCCCATCCCTGGAAACACTCAAATTCAGATTGGATGGGGATTGAGCATCCTGATTTAGTGTTTGGCTTCCCAAGGTGGGTGTGAACTAGGTGAACTTCAAGGTCCTTTCCAACCCTGGCCATTCTATGACTCTCACTGGGGGGACCAGTCTCGTCCCAGAGGAGTGCTTTGTTTCCCAAAGGGCTTGTTCCAAGCAAAATTTAGCAGATAAACAATTCTCTTGTGCTAAAAGATTTTCCTGTTCTCCCATTTCTTTTACTCTGCACTTTTATTCCATATCATGCAATTGTGAACAAAATAGCATTTTGTTGCCTTCTCTAGTCGCAGCTGCTTCTCTGTAGAATAACTGAAAACACTGAAGCTTTTGCAGCTTCTGCTGCTTTCTGAAATGGCTCGAACTTTCTAAGCTACCTGTCATTTCAGTATCTCTGATACTCCTCAGATTTTATCTTGTCATATTGGATCAAGAGCTTAAAAAAAACCAACAAACCTTAGGCATTTTCCTTTTCAGATGTGTTTCAACGGAAAAGAAAGGTTTCAGCGGATTCATCCCAAAATAGGAGCTTTTAAAAATTCTCCTGTAAACTTCAAAATAGGCCCTCTCCCTACCTAGGATCCCCAAGAGAAGCCAGGTGAGGAGGACAGAGGATGATAAGTAGGCCACTTTATTTAGGTGAACTACAGTTATAGCATATTAAATTAGAAATGTTTAGTAGTGTGTTTTTCAGTTACTTAAAATACTTGTATATTTATATTTTTTCCATGAAAACATGAAAACGAGGAATTACCTGTGAATAACAAGTTCTGAGTGAGAACTGAATCTCTTGAACTCCCATTGAATTTAGAAGAGAATATCACAGAACTGTTCATACAATTTTCCCAATTAAAATTACAGTTGTGAGTAAACCATATTTTTTAATAGGAAAATGTCACATATAGCAAAATAAACTTTGGAAATGCCAAAATTATTTTCCTTTAAATTGACTTTTAAAAAACAAACACAAGAATGTTGATTTAGTATAAAATTTTATCTTAAAAAATTAATAATAACATCCCAAACCCACCACCTACCAAAACATTTCAAACAAGTAATAACAGTTCTTAAAAATGGTGATTAACTATTAAATATCTTATTAGTGATATTTTAAAAGTTAAAACTAACAACAAAACCAACCAAAAACCCCAAAATACTCCACCCCCCTCAAAAAAACCCAAATAACAAACCATCAAAAATATCCCCAAAAAACCCCAAACCAACCTCAAACCTAAAAAAAACAGGGGAAAAACCAGCCCTGTCAATATCTGCATATAATGAACAAAGGATACTCAAATAGTATAGGATACATTAATAAAAAGGGTAAACCCCAAGAACTTGTCAGTGTGTAAAACGGGTTAGATTAATTAACCCTTAAGTGATGGCCACTCCTACCAGATGATGGACACCAATTATGTGTTGTGATTGACCTCATAATATACTTTCTTCATCTACAAAGAGAACTAGCCAATAACTAGTCCTCAGAGACAAGCAGAACCAGTTTGAGAAGTACTTATTAACATTCAATTCTCATTAAAAAATCCAGTGATTTTTATAACATTTGTGTCATTTCATACCACTCCCATTCATGCACTGACCACACAGTTTCTGTCACCCATCCCAACACATGAAAATCTTGATATTTGTGGGGTAAGCTAAGTGATCTTTTCAAGTCAAATAAGTCTTTTGACAATTTTCAGAGCAGGACAACTACACCAAAAACTGTCGTGCTAAAGGAAAAATGGTGAGAACCAGAGAATCTGAGTTCACTTACATGATAAGCTAAAGATTTAGGTTAATATGCTGGAAAAATAACAAGGAACTAATTTAATGAGAAGCATCAAGCTAATTTGTATGTAGAAACCTAGCTGTTTTTAGAGTCCTCCTCCCCCTCTCTAAAATGCTGTTAATATATAAAAACCAGTAATATTTCTGGTCATGGACAAGTCACTCTTTTTCTTGTGTTTAAACTTTTTTTCCCTGCATTTCATGATTATTCAGCTAGCTAGTTTTACGACACAAAGTTTGCTGTTATAGAGACTATACAGACACACCACCACTCCAGGCTTTTTAACAGTTCATAAATGTTTGGGAAAGTGTTCCCCCCCATTGGTTTTCAGAATATATCACTGCTTTACACACAAAACCAGCATCCATTTTTTATGATCCTACAGTACATGACTGCTAAGAGGTTGAACACCACGTGCAAACATATAACCTTAGTTTGGCAAACTTGTTTCAAAGCTCTATTTGTATGAATAAAATCTGTGTTGGTTTTGGAGTTAAGATTTTTCTTTTTATTTCAAAGTATGCACATCTAGCAGGTGTATTATGAATTGGTATTTAAAAAAAAAAAAATAAACAAAAAAAAAACCGGCCCTTGAATTTTTTTTTTTTTAATCTGACACATAAATGAAAGAATAAAGCTATTTCCACATTTTTTTGTGGAAGGAAATGATATTACGTAAAAATCCCACTGTCAATTTTAAGTCATAATTTTTAGGTTGTTTTTTCCTTTTTTTTTTTTTTTTTAGTTTTCTGTACCCAACTATTATCATAAACAGTGTCTCAGATTATGGTACTATGAAGAGGTAAGGAGGAAAAAGCTGTGGTTCTGTAGGAAGCATGAACTTAGGTAGGCATAATACAGTTATTTTCAACACTTTAAGCTCATCAGATCTCACATATTGTCCCTCCACATAGCACAGAAGCTCAGAAGCTAGAATAACATTTGTAAAACAGCCATACTGGTAAAGGAAGCATATACATATATATGAATCCTTATCCAAATGCATACATTAGATTTAAGTTATCAGTGGCTGTGGCTTGATTTCCCAGCAGCTGTTGGATGGCATTCAATGTGTTCCTAGAAAGCATCTTCCAGAATAGATTCATCTGAAAGAAATAGAGCTCATGGTCTTCCGAACTGCTCCACCTCCAGAACAAAAGCAGTGCAAAAAGCACAGCTTTCAAAATAGCCTAAGCACAGCTTTTCCAGCTAAAATGTTAATGCAGATGAACCCAGCAGATGTAAGACACTCTGTCACTGCAATATCACTTTGAGGGAACACATATGATTTTCATATCCTGATTTGGAAGAACCCACAAGGATCATCAAGTCCAACTCCAGGCCCTGCACAGGATACCCCAAGAATTACACCATGTGCCTGACAGCATTGTTCAAACACTTCTTGAATTCTGTCAGGCTGGTGCTGTGACCACTGCCCTGGGGAGCCTCTTCCACTGCCCAAACATCCACTAGGATAAAAACCTTTTTCTCATATCCAAGCTAAACCTCCCCTGACACAGCTTCAGGCCATTCACTCGGGTCCTGTCATTGGTCACCAAAGAGAGGAGATCAGTGTCTGCTCCTCCTCTTCCCCTTGTGGGGATGTTTTAGACTGCAGTGAGGTCTCCCCTCAGTCTCCTCTTCTCCAGGCTGAACAGACCAAGTGACCTCAGCCACTCCCCATACAGCTTCCTCTCAAGGCCCTTCACCATCCTCGTGGCTCTCCTCTGGATGCTCTATAATAGCTTAATTTCTCTTTTATAGTGTGGTGACCAAAACTGCACACAGACTTGAGGTGAAAACAAAATCTGTTGCAGACTGAATACTCTATGTTGGAGTTTAGTGCTTTATAAGAACTTAATACTTTTCAAAATGTTGCTGCTTATGTTTTTTAGTTCAACAATGAAGACAGTTGTACCAAGAAATACCATTCTGTATTTATTTCAGTGTTTCTGAATATATTTCTATTTCTGCTCTTCATAAATATCCACAAGTAATATCAAAGGAAATTTACAATATGAAACCAGGGGACATTTTCTGTTTCAAGAAACATGTGAAAATAAACCTATAACCACCTGTGCCTTATTTTCCTGTGCAAAACTTCTGCTCTGTTAGACTAACAAGCAGAACACAGATATCATGCCTGAAAGCAGTTTTTTACCCTGTGAAAGTGCAAGGAGATGACCCAGAACTATTTCTTTAATGTTTTGAAATGAGGTATCATTTGCATAACTAAAATATTTCTGCCTAAATACTGTTCTGAAAAAGCATTTTGGAGCGACATTGAGAAAGTTCTTCAATATTTTACCTCTGGGAATGAAATTCTGACTCTACCAAAGTCAAACCTTATACTCACAATATCAAGGTTGAAGATGAACTATTATTTTTCAAAAGTTCGTATCAGAAGAGAAATACATATTTCCCACATATACACTAAGGATCTATCTGAAACATGCTCCTGGGATACTTAAAAATACTAAATCATGTTCTTGACCAAATGCAAATCTTGTCATAACTGAATGACTACTCTTTCTATTGCAAAAGAAAAAAGCCTGAGCATATAAAGCCTATTATACCTTGCCTATGGAAACACATATCTCTAAAAATATTCACAGTCTATGAGTAATGTTCAGATGTAATGTAAAAAAACCCCAACAATCAGCAATGATATATTTCTTCAAAACGTGTAACAATGTGGAATGAGAAAATCTTTCTCCAACCCCAATTTCTCTTCTGCAATAACCTTGCGATACACCTACCACTCTGTATGTCACTGAGTGTTTAAATTTTGATGAACTTATTGTTCCTGGAAAGGAAAAATTCACCTCAGAACTTTCCTCTCACACTTTATTTTTATGTCAGAACGCACTCCATCTTGAGTGAGAAAAGGAATTGTCATTCACGTAAAAGAGACAAAAAGCCGAGGTAGACTTTAGTGCTAATAGTTCTAACTGGAGGAGCCCCATGGTGTTGGAGTACAAGAGGGGCTAACAAGAGGTGTGTGTGCATGCCATGAAAGTGTTTGAGGTGCAGTAAGTATTCCAGCCTTTACAGTCCAACTAGGACATTCCTACATAATCCAATTTTATTGCAGAATATGAATCAGACATTCAAGTAAAAACAGAGAGCAATAAACCACATCAAAAAAATGGGAAATGCATAGTTATGCACTAGTGATCTTTAAAAATGCTCAGTAAATTATGTCTATTAAAGTATATTGCACTCTAAATAATTATCATATTTGGAGCAATATGCCAGGAAGCAAAGAACAACATAGCTAAAATTGTTTCAGTTCACCTGTTTGTTTTTTTATTTTTAGAGTATACATAAGTATACCAGTAAAAAGTAAGAAAACTGTAAGATTAATCTAGCTGTTCCTTATTTTATGGTGGCTTTACAAACATTCTGTCTACAAAGAGATTGTTTATATCTTGAAGTAAGAAAGGAACATCTTAATGTTTCCTTGGTGGGCTTTTTGTGTCACTAAATTCTGAAAGCCTGTGGCATTTTAAAACAACTCAAATGATGCCAGAAAAAAACCCAAACTAACAAACACAAACTTCTTACTGAAGTACAGAGCTATACGTCTATTGTATTGTTATGGAGGTTGTTCTTGACTTTGAAAAATCATACCTTTCATTCCTGAGCATTACAGATTTTGACATAAATTGTTGATGTTATGTCTGGAATAAATATGAATTTATGGTTTAAAATATGCTTATCACAATAAGCAAACACATGCACAGTGAAATTTCCATGTTGTGATATAATTTTGACACAATGGTAAGTCAGCTCCCTGTCTGAGGGGTTATTATTATTTTCACATTTTCCAGCGAGAATGTCAATTTTTCCATAAGGAAATCATGCAGTTATAAAATGTCAAGGCTTCAGTTTCATCTAAATTATGATAATTTCTCTTGCACCCAATCTCGAAATAGGTTATGTTTTCTAGACAGGCAGTTGTGTTGCAAATGTCACTTGACTTTCTTTTTGCCTAAAAAAATAATTTTAAAAACCCAAAACCCAACTCCTCAACAAATAAACAAACAAAAAACCCAACATTCCCAACAGACAAGAAAGTCCTTGAAAAAACCAAAAACACTTTTAGGGATTATGTGATATAAGAGACACCACTGCTTATGGCACATGAAACTTGAGCAAGGGCCAGCTCAAACTAACTCTTGCTTTCTTAGGAAGGGGTTGGGAAAGCAAGAGTGGCACATTAGCTGGAGTGTGCTGAAAACAAAAACCCCTAGAGAAACTGGAGGAAGAGGAACCGTAGCATGGTGACCACAAGAAAAACAGAGATTTTTTTATCAGAGATGGATAGAAAAGAAAATCTGAACTATGGAGCTGAGAAACTGCCTTCTGGTATTTGTTCCTGATGGGTTCGAAGAAATAGTATATTCTGTCTGCATCTTCTGCCTAAATAAACAAATCTGTACTAACAAAATACCCAGATGTTATCTTCTAAAACAAGACTATCTTCCTGACTTTGAATATTAGTTAAGTAGTCACACAGAAAGGAAAATATGCTTTAGCTGGCAATCACTGAATAATTTAGGTTGGAGTGACCTCTGGAGGTTATTAGGTTCCACTTTCTTCTCACAGCAGGGAAAATTTAGATCAGGCAACTAATCATCTGTACTGTACTGTGTCACATTAAATAATTTTTCTAATACATAATTGGAATTTTATATGTTATAGATTGTGTGTCTTACTTCTCATCCTGTCACTGAGCCCTTCTAGGATGAGTCTGTATCTTTTATCAGGATATATTTGAAGACAGCAACTAGATCTCCCCTTAGCCTTTTCTTTTCAGGATTGAACAAAACCAACTCTTTCAGACTCTTGTGCTTCTTGTGCTGCTCTGCCATGATCCCCCTCAGACCTTTCTGGTGGGTCCACTCCAACAATGTCCAACATTGTCTTTTTTCAGCTGCGGAGCCCCAGACAGGGCACAGGGCTCCAGATATAGTCTCATAAGCATTAGCTAGAGGAGAATAATTACTGCTAGCCTGCTGGTTAAATTCTTGCTAAGACTTGGCTGTATTAGCAAGAATTTAATAGATATTAAAGATTATTTTAATAAAGAATATTTTCACCTTGTGGTGAAAATATGTCACCACAAGGGCACCCTGCTGACTCATGTTTGGCTTGTGGACCACCTGGGTGCCAAAGATCTTTTCTGCAGAGTTGCTTTATGCCCCAGTCTATATGGTGGTATGGATAGGTGTTGGATTTTCCTACAAACTTTTCAGGTGCAGGATTTTTCATCTCCTTTTGTTGAACTTGAGATTATTTTCTGCCCACTTTTTCATTTGAGATCCCTCTGAACAGCAGCTCTGCACTCCAAAGTGTTGAATGCTCTCACCAGTTTGATTCAGTAGCAAAGTGAAAAATGCGTCTTGTAACCAATTTCCACATGGACTTAGAAGATTTTAACCCAACTTTTTCAGCCCAGGGCTTCCAGAAGTTTTCCATCAAGCTTCTTATTAATGTATTTCATCCACATCTCCTCAATTTGCCAATAAATATGCTATGGAAGAACATGTCAAAAGCCTTGAAGAAATCAAAGTCAGCATCCAGAGCTCTCCCCTTGTAAAGTGCCAGTAATCTCTTCGGCAGAAGGAAATCGTGTTGGCCAAGCACAATTGTCCTTGGGAAATTTGTTCTGTGTTTTCCACTTATCTTCGTTCTTTTGAGCTTGGCCACAGCTTCAGTAACTGGATACTGCACATGACCAGGAACTAGTTCTAAATTGTTTCCCTTGAGCAAAATGGTATATGGAGCTGCTTTTTTCCCTTTCTTCTTTTCTACCATCTTTTTTAAAAAATAAACTCTGAACATTAACAGAGTGAAAAGCTCACTATCTTGTTAGAGCTTTGTATTACCAATAATGGCCATAATGTGAAAAAGTTCAGCTTAAACTTTTCTCTGTCCTCAACCGCTCTTAGCATTGCTATCCTAAGAATGATTCTTTTTCTGTGAAAGTCATTATTTCTGAGACCCATTTAGCATTTTCTATCTCCAGCAAAAGGAATGTGTATCAGGCAAGCCTTACCAGCTTGCACTCAAAATCAAAAAGCAAGGTAGGACATATTATTATGAACATGCATTGAGCCTGAAGGGTCCTGAAAAGTGCAACTCAGATGTTTCTTTTTCCTTTCAATTAAATTAGTGAATTTCCTGTCTATCTTACAATAGTGCATATTTTATCTGACAGTGTTTTGTTTGAGAAAACCACAGGGAACTCCCAGGTTGGAATTTTGATTTCTTCTGTTTGTAATGGACTCTGGTAACTACCTTGCCATATAATTAATTAAGCTGTCAATAAATATTGCAGCCACTAGAGAAAGATACTCTGTCAGTACTTTTCCCAGATGAAAGGCATATTAGAAACATTTCCACATCTGTCTGAAAAAGGTGAAAATTGGCAAATAACTATCTCAGCACTTCACTCTCCTGCATGATTATTGACAATTAAAGCTCTTCATTTTTTCTAAACTTACTTGAGACTTTTGGTATTGTCTCAGATGCAGATCAATAACTATGAAGAAAATTAAATTAATTGCTAGATCAAATCCATTCTGAAAAGTATGAATGGCCTGAAAACTATAGTGGGAAGGAGAAAATATTTTTATGGAAGGCTTGATCAAGAGTTTTGCAGTTAGATGTGTTTTTACCTTGGAGAAAGGTCAGAAAAAGACCAGATAAGCTGAAACATAGCTGAGAATGACATTACATATTGTATAGCCTTTAGCTCAATATCATGGGTTTCTATATTGAATTGACCACCTTAGCGGCAATAAAAAAAGAACAAACCAAATTAAACAAACAAACAAACAAGCAAAAGAACAAAATTGGATAGATAAAATAAGAAAGATGAAGGTGGGAGTCTGATTCCTTAAAAAATATATTGGTTAGAGGGGATCATGCAATCAAAATAGATAAAGATTTGTAAATGTCATGAAAAGACAGAGCACATGAAAGGTAGCAAACAAAGTCCAAGAACCAGAGCAAACAGAATTGGCAAAAGTAAGTAACACATAATTGTGTGTCTTCATAGTCCAACATTTGGAATATTGAACATAGGCTGTAGGGGGAAAATAAACAAAAAAGAGGTTTGCTATTAGCACTGTTATTGTCCTGCTTTAACCCCAGCCAGCAGCCAAGCCCCACCCAGCTGCTTGCTCACTCTCCCACCAGTGGGACTGGGGAGAGAATCAGAAGGGTAAAAGCTGGAAAACTCATGTGTTGAGATAAAGACAGTGTCATAGGCAAACAAAAAGCCAAAAGCTGTGCACACAAGCAAAACAAGGAATTAAATCACTGCTTCCCATGGGCAGGCAGCTGTTCAGCCATCTCCAGGAGACCAGGGCCCCATCACACGTGATGGTGACTTGGGAAGACAAACACCATCACTCCAAGTGTCCCCTGCTTCCTCCTTCTTTCCCCCACTTTATAAGATGGGCACGATGTCATATGGTCTGGAATATCCCTTTGGTCACTTGGGGTCACCTGTCCTGGCTCTGCGTCATCACAAATTCCTATGCGTCCTTCACTTCCTCACCAGCACCTCAGTACAAAAAGCAGAAAATGCTTTGTCTCTGTGTAAGCCCTGCTCAGCAATAACAAAAACCTCTCTATATTATCACTATGTTCAGCACAATCATAAGCAAAACACAGCCCCATACAAGCCACTGTGAAGGAAATTAACTCTATCCCAGCCAAAACCAGCACAATGATAGACCTAATTTCTAAAAAAGTACGCAGTACATATTACAGTGTGTACTAGGACACATAATAAATACCTACACCTCAGAGATGCTGCCTTAACCTCTTTCTGCCCTAGAACTGACTCAAGAATCTCCTGCTCAAGTGAAATTGTCTTTAGACAATGTAACATAAATGAAAAAACCATCCAGTATTATTACTGAAATATTATTAAGAAAGGGTGAAATCAGTCTTGCTATTTCCAACACTTACGATGGGATGATGTTGTCTAACCTGTAACATCAACAGAGCCCATATAGACCCAAACATGTAGAATCAGTGCACATGGAAATAGAAATATTTCATTTGCTTCTCTCATCAGTATCAGAAGTATCAAAATTCTCTCATTTACACTGCTTAAAAATAAGATACTGAAAGTCTTCCCCTTGGTAAGCATTCCACATACATTGATGTATAATGTATTTAGTCACTGCAAGATTAAAAAGCCTTTCAAAGCATCTAATTTAGCAACAGCAAAGGAAATTAGAAATAGATTTTTACATTACGAATCTAAAGAAATCAGCAAGATACTTTAAGTGAATCCTTCTACAGGAACCTTATTGATTACCAGAAAGTCTTTGGCTATACCATTCTAAGAATCAGGCTAGTAATGCTTGAAGTGCATTTTCTGGCACATCTAAGCATATTATTAAATTAGCTTGAGAGGGCACAAAATAAAAATAAGCAACTCTTCCCTCCATGCACACAAACTCCAGATAAAAGCCTGACTCAAAACAGATATTTAGATATTTCAAAAGTTAAAATAAATCTACCTTTAGTTTTACTTGTACGAAAATCTCCTCAGATTCACACTTAAGATTGCAAGCATCCCAGCTCATGCACAGAAAAAGCAATATGAAGTCCAGTGTCAGGAAGGAAAAGGGAAAGGAGCCCAGTGAAACCTTGTGTACCTCATCACTGTGGTATTTGAAACTAAAACATTTTTAGCACCTTCTTCTGTATTTTATTAGTTGAATTTACATTGAAGAAAGGAGAAAAAGCAAAAAAAACCCCAACTTCTGAAGAGTTCAGAAAATAAAAAGGTGTATCTAGCTTTAGTTTGTTGTAGTAGCATTTGGACAGAACACCATTATGGGCAACTAGTAGCCATTATTACTGCCTGCAAATTAATGTCACAGTGCATAATAAATATGTACTGAACCAAATAAATTATTATAGATGATTGCTTGACCTGCCTTTTTTATTTTTTTTCTCTACAGAGTTCTTCGGAGTTTAATACATGAGTTTTACCCTTAGTTTGAGATTAGTCCATAAAAAGTACTAGCAATTGAATTTGAATCTTCTGTGGACTCAAGCTGAACAGCTTGTAAGGAGTAAGGGAGGTCATAAGGCAATAAAAATCATTCAGAGATAACAGAAACGCACCATATTAATTAGTTTCTTAAACACACTCACTTTGGAGCTAATTTATTTGCTCAGTAATTTCTTGCAAAATAAAGACTCGTCATAAAGCTTGCATATTTTTAAAAGCTTAGTTAAAACAGCAACACAGCTTAGGATTTGCTCCATGCACAATAAACAGAATGCTGCACTAACTCTTAAAAAATATCAGCCCTGAGGTTCAATTGAAAATGGGTCAGTGCATGAGTATGTATCACACAAGCCAAAAAAGCTGACAGATCATTTTGGCTAGTAGATGCTTTTACAGACCACATGACCAATGTGGGCAGAACAACATCCCTGTTTATAATCATCTGATAAGGCATTTTTTCGGAATATGGAGCAATGTCTAGTTGCTCTTTGACTTAGAATAAACCAGGTTCTGGTTTTCCTCAGAAAAAAATAGTTCCTATAATCAGTATTTAAAGAAAACAGCCACAAGACTTGTAAATTTGGAAAAACTGACAACAGCATCAGTTGCGTTCTGTTGTATCTCATAATGTAAGGTCTAATTTGTTTGGGGTATACTAAGTCACCAGCAGAAAAAAAGGAATGAGTTAACTTGGTGCAAGACTTTAAAGCACTTCCAAGTGTATGTATGTAGCTTTGTACTTTGAAGTTCAAAAGATGCAATAATAATTTAAAATCACAACAATCCAAACTACTCTTCAGTGCAAATTTTAAATGTAAGTTATCATCTCTTGCTTTGAGTTATTTTTACTATTCCATAAATGCCCCAACAAATATTCCTGTATATTAAATGAAACACATAAATAAAATCAATAGGTTTTTACATTATTAATTTAAAATATGTATGAAAAATGGAGAGTCAATTCTATAAATAATCAGGGCAGAGAGTTCATATTCCTTAACTTATGAATTATATATCTACCACTGTAGAGCTTAGAGGAGCAATATAAAGAGAGTGGACAGCACAAGTATAATTATTTTCAAGACTAAGCTACTGAGAAAGCCCAAGAGACTGACATCCATGAATGTCTCTAACACATCCTTGTGACAATATCACATTTTGTTGGGTTAGCCCTCACACTTTGTGGATAACAACAGAGACTTGATTTGATATGTTCAGAAGAAATATTATGAAGTAGGTGGCATCTTGCACCTTTCATGCCTGAGCCCTTCAATGCAATAATCACAGAATAGACATAATAAAGGATAAAGCTGTACACTGGAAAAGGCTGAAGGGGGTTTGCTCGCATTGTCTTCTGGTGTACCATTTTTAAAGGTGCAGAAAGCAAGAAACCAGAACTTTTAGCTTGCAATACCTCTCCCTATGTTTTCAATGGGAGTTTATAGGCTGAACATTGTGGTCCTCAATGGAAGCATGAACATAAGAACCACATCATGGGCTGGTACGATTTAGAGTGGTTTGAAGAAATCTCTTCCATATGCTTTGCTCTTCTGTCTTCAGAAAGTACTAAGGGGTCACTGGAATGCAGTTTAATAAGACCCCTCATTACCAGGAGCAATACGGACAATTTCTTTTCCTCTGTCTCTTCTCCTATTTCTTATTCTCTTATCCAAAGCACTAAAATTCTACAGTGATTATAAACTTAACACTAAGACATTGTAACTGAAAGCAGCACAGACTTAAATAATGACAATTTATGCACTAAATTAGGCAAAGAACAAAATAAACAAACAAAAGCAAAACCAAAACATTAATGTCTATGTCATTCTGGCATGAAGATGGAAGGAGTCTGAGTCGGAATAATGTTTTATTTTGCCCTGGGGAAAATTAAGGTCAGCACACCAACGCTCAGTTTCTGAACTCCACACTGTATCTGTGGCAGAAAAAAATGGCACTTTATAACAAATATAATTAATTCTAACTACCAACATTCAAAACAATTGTGTTAATTAAAGACTGTGCAAAATATTTATTTCTTTTGGTATGTATGGTAATAAAACAAAGCTTTCCCAAACTGACAGTGATAATATGTAATTTATCTTCTTTTTATAGCTCTTTCAGGGACTTTTGTTTTGATCATGGGAGGAGATTTTTTTTTTAAATGGCAGAAGTGCAATGGGACTTTAGACAGTTATATGACAAGGTGCATTAACTGTGCCACACAAGTGTTTACATACTACTCATTGAAAAAAGAAAATGCTAACTGCATGCTGCAAGAAATTAAAGAAAACACAGTCTAACACAACTGCTAAAGGCTGCCAGAGCTTCCCAGCTTCCCAGCTATCCCAACTATTTCTGAAGTATCAGACCTTATGCAAGGTCACAATGTTCAACTAATTTCACACTCACTTCAGTGGCAGACTTCTTTTCTCCTCCAAGAAATTGTTTTCAGTATTTTCTCATAATAAGTAAGATGTGTGTCTAAGTCTGAAGTTGAAATGGAAATTATATTTTAGAATAAGCGTGAGCAAACAAGTGAAATCATCACACTCAGTTTTGACACATGGAGCATTTTATTCAGGAATTGTTCAAATCTTTAAGGCCTATGATTTTAAATGGATATTTATGATGTCTTTAAATGTCAGGAGTATTCAGTCTAGTCACATGCTAATGTCTGAAGTTGCTACCTGTCAGATTTAAGAGTCTACAGAGAAAAACAAGCAAAAGATCTCAGCCTCAGTTTCAGTTCCTTTTTAGATTTATCATGCTTCCAATTATTTTTGGCTCCCATAGATTTCATTTTGGGGAACAAGAGGAAAAGAGGTAATAATCAGACTCTAATTAAAATGCTGGGAGCAAAAAGAGCAACGGTAACTTAAAAGAGCAAAAACATTCCCATAAGAAATGCTTCATACTGTCAGAGGTGGTCTTCAAAGACTTCAAGCCTGAATTCAGGAAAACAGACCTCCAAAAGAGAACTACAAAGCTACTGTCATTTGGTTCTGAACGACTGAAATCACAAAGAACATTTCCTTTGGTCAGCTCAGAGGGAGAGAAAAAGGAAAGAAAACAAACACAATATTCAGAGTAGGAATAGGGAGGAAGTACAGCCGTGCACAAAGCTCTTGTGGAATCACCAGTGAAATACTCCATACTGTTCTGAGTACACAGGGAGCTCAAGCTGGGACAGAAGGGAGGAAAAACAAGTGCATGCAACCTAATTTACAAGGGTTTTCATCTCTATCTAGATGGATAGAACCTGGAGATGAGATAATGATCCTTGCTGAGATTTTCTCTTTTCATTCAGAAACACTTACAGTACTGTAACACAGATATAAAATGTTAGGCGTTTGAAAAAACAAACCTTTGGACAGCTAAATTTTTAATAATGAAACATTTTCTGCATGATATTTCCTATATCTTAACTAAAATCTCACATCTGTAAATTCCTGTTCCATTACAGGGACTTAATTACACACAGAAAGCTTGACTTTAGTGAGTGCTGTAGCAGAACATTTTCTTCAAACCCTGTTTTGCAGTCGCACATCAAGATACTAAGAATATTGAATAGAATGAAACCTTCACATGATGATAGCCACTTGACCATTAAATGTGTTTTAAAGGCCCTCTCCAACATGCACATTAAGCAAAAATAATACTATTGAGCAGCATAGCCTTTTCTTGAGACAATTTCAAGAAACAAGTAGGCCCTTAAAATTAATTAAACCAAGATTATATACTGAATTAAAGAAACTACATTTTAAACATTAAAAAAAAAAAAGCAAGCAAAAACATAAGTGCTTTTGAAAGCATAAGAAATTTTTCTGTAACTTCCAGAGTTCAGGCCACGGCTGACCCTATAGTTTTCAGAAATATTGGAGAACCAGTTCTGAGCCATGAGACAGCTTTACAATGAAAAGGAAATCAAGAATGTTATTCTACAGTGCAATAAAACATTTTCTTAAAAATTCCAAAGGGATGTCCTTTTATTGAGAGAAAAAAGTCTTACTCCAAAACATAGAAAATATGGACTCTTTAGAGTTGAAAACTGAAAATTTAGAGGGTTGAGAGAACAGGCATTTCTTTATGTTGAAAAAAACTGCAACGAGAATATCCAACAGATCATCAAGCACTAAATTACTTTTTTTATGGCACACAATGCCGTATATTTTAGAAGAGAATGATAATGATTCACTTAAAAAAATATTGTTAATTAGTTAAGTAAAACTGAAATAGAGTCAAGATACTTCAGCAGAAGTCGTCTGCCCGAAAACTCAATGATATCAAATAGAAAACCAATTGAAAAGATAAAATAGAAATAAACCAAGTTTCAACATGTAAGACTAAGGGACTTTTCAGGTGTTTTCTAATTATGAGGGAGCTAATGGCACTGTTGCTTTACTTTGATAATTGTATCCTCTTTCATCTAAAATTTAGCTAGAATTCACTGCATTTTGCACAGCTTTTACTGGAGGCTACAACCTCAATGCTCCAGTGGTTCCTGAGGTGTATTATGCCTTTTGCTCTGCTTTCAGCAGTATTGCTTAGCACAAAACAAGACTCTCAAACATGTTCCTCCCCTATCCACCATTCTTTTTTTTTTTTTCAGAGCAGATCATATCCTCACCAGATATTTAGGTTGGTACATTCTTTAAGGCATAAAAGTCATTGTGGTTCACCTCTATAAGATTTAATTAATATCTGGAAAATCATGTGCAAAATTAGTTGTGATTTGGTATTGAAACATATCTGTATCTCTAAGTTTGGTTGCTTGAAAATTATTAGTTCTTCCTTCCCAATGACAAGTAAGTTCAATCAGACAGGATTTGTGAAAAGGGATAAAGAGAATAAGACCACATCAAGCAGAAAAACTCAAATATGATTAGCTAATAGAATCATCCCTCAATAACCCTGACCTTCACTCTCCTGTTGTGCATGACTGGAGAAGTAGACACACAGGGCTCCTTCCAACAACCAAGTTCTTATCCACTTAAAAATTTATTGCCCATATTCTGAAAGCCCAGTTGCAGAGAACCTACTATAATTGGCTTTTCCTTGAAGGCTGTATGGTTTTGAGAATTTTACTACCATGCTGAAGGTCAAAAGAAAGCTCTGCACAGGAACTTTTAACCCAGATGGCCATTAAGGGTGGCTCGCACATGCACAAGATTGTGTCATTCTCGATCTGCCATTTATGATCTGCCATGTGTTATGATCTTTTTGTTGGCTACCCCTCTGGCTGTTTGTTCTGTCTCAAACATTATATCAGTTTATTTTTTGTTTCTTTTTCCCCCTCTAGGCATAAAAAGTCAGTGACATCTAGTAACTCATGCTGCATCTCACTGGGATTTTTCTTTTGATCGTATCTTGGTCACTTACTTTTTGCTCACACCTTAATCCATTTTAAGAATCTAGAGGCTTTTATTTTATAGCAAGAATAAACACAACACCAGAACCAAAAATCCTCCCCTGTAACACAAAACAAAACCCAACACCCATTTTAGAAATGGTTGGGGGTTTTGTACTGAGTTTTTTTCTAGCTAATTTCAGAGTTTGGTCCCTGGAAGTTGTTTCTGTTTATTGAAGTTAATTTTTTTCTAGGGATGGGAAACCTTTGCATATCATTTCATTGAAGCGTATTTTTTTCTATTAAAAAACGAGAAAGCTTCTATTTCCAAAAGTGGAAATTTTCTATTACACAAGGAAAGACATGCATTCAGGCATTTGGCTTCTCTGTTTTGAAGCTATTTTCTCTCAGGGACAATCTGGCACTCTATATCTGTACAATAGAGGAGATTTGCAAGACATGTGTCCCTTCAAATCTTGGGCAGCCCTGAGACTGGTTACAGGCAAACAAAGACCAGATCACACTTACCTGCAGAGAACCACTGCATCAATTGAACTAATCCATTCACCATCTATTGTCATTACTATCACATCTGTTTGGACAGTACTTTGAGAAGTTTAGTTTCTCAGAATCAGAGCTGCCTCAGCAGCTCCTTCTACATCACACTTTTTAGACCCTTTACCAGTTTTGTTGCCCTTCGTTGCTCCAGTACCTCAGGGTTCTTTTTGAAGTGAAGGGTCCAGAACTCATCACGATACTCGAGGTGTGACATCACTGGTGCAGAATACTGGGGCACAATCACTGCCCTGCTCCTGCTGGCCACATTATTTCTGATACAGGCCGGGATGTCACTGGCCTTGTTGGCCACCCGGGCACACTGCTGGATCATGTGCAGTAGGCTGCCAACCAACACTTGCAGGTCCCTTTCCACAGGGCACTTTTCCAGTCATTCCTGCCCCAGCCTGTAGCCTTCAGGGGGTGGTTGTGACCCAAGTGCAGGACCAAAACCTTCACCTCACTAAACCTCATGCCACTGTCCTCAGCCCATCGATCCAGTCTGTCAACATCTCAAGTTTAATTTGCTAAGGGCTAATACTCCCTGTCCCCTCCACCCCCAAAATTCTAAGTATACGAAGAATACAAAAGAAAAAGATAGAACTTCTGTTTTAAGTGGGGAATTACCATCACAGTTATAGATTGTCATATTGAGACAAGTTCAGGAACAGAGATTTATTCAGGAAGATCTTTCTCTATTCCTTTTTACTTTTTCCTCCCCCAAAAGCTAATCTTTTCCCCACAATGAAAAATAACAAAGACCAAAACTAAGAAAACAAAACTCACCCAGAAGCTATATCTATATTGCCCATTAATTTAATTCAAACTTCAAAATTTTGTAGCCTACAATAAAGTGGTACAGTTTAAACAAAATTAGATTGGTGTCTAAACACTGAATCATTTATGAGCACATTACATAAATATATTTACATTTTGTGCTACATTTTTTGCATTTGGCCTAAAATGCATCTCTGGAGTTTGAAACTTTAAATAATCCTTTATTTAAATCAAGGCCTTTGGATAATTAAAGTTACTTTTACATAAAACAAAAACTCTGAAACCTTTCTAACTTATTCCTAGATGTAATTACAATTTTTGTGGTTTTATTTTATTGCTTTGCTTTGAAATAAATAGTAAAAACATTGGCAAAAAATAGCATTTAACATTTAACCTTTATGTCTATTTTTTCTTCATGCAAACTTTTGATTAAGTACCTTCAGAAAGATTTAATTCTGTAAATTTAAATGAATGTATTTTATTCAAATTTCCTAAATACATGGAAAGGGACATTAATAAAATATCATATTCTCTATCCATTTGTCACTTGTGCCTGAGCACGTATAGATTCAGGTTCTTGGAAAATTATGCTTGGTTTTCACAGTAAAATTACTGCAGATCTTCAAAGTTTACATTTTATATATATACATATATATATATATACACTCAAACCTATATTTATTTATTTATAAAGGAATATCTCAATTACAAGGAAGTAAATTCAGTTGTATACAGAACACTGGCTTCTTGAGTTTTCAGACAAGTCAACAGATAATTCAAATACACAAATAAGAGTGCACTAGGGGTTTTTTGCAACTTGCTATAAATATCAGTTTTTAGTCTTAAGTGCTGATGGACATTAGAAAAAAGTAGATGAAAACGTCTCACTGTAGTCCATGATATCAACTTGATTTATGCTGACAATGTAATTGACAGTTGATATGTAACATCAACAGGAGCAATTTCATGGCCATTTTAATGAAAAGAAGGAAGTGGATGTGAAAGCTGCATAGACAAACACAGGCAAAGTTCAGATATACAGAGAGAAAGATCATAAACAACAATTGTTCTAAGAGCCTGTGGTGGACTTCTGAGTTCTCTCAGAAGCTCTCATGTCCAGATCATTTTATATAGAGGGGTCCCTATAAGGGACAAGTTCTGAAAGCACAGTTTTATTAGACTATAAATCAAGATAGCACATTTTAACAAAAAAATTTCAAAGTGATGTGGGCAACCACAATGTGGATAAAACCAACTCACCCATTGCCTCATATGTCTTTGCAAGTGTATCTTGCTTCCAGGCTTGGTTTGAGTTGGTTTGAGTCACTCAGTAACCTTCTGTGCTGCAGCAAACTCTGCACAGTTTAGAAAGTGAGTTTTTAGAAGCTCTTCTTTCTTCATCAAAACTGACATCTCCCTTCTCCTCTCAGCAGTCTTGCAGTCTTACTGTTCAAACTGCCTTTCCTCTAGCTCTTCCCAACATTCCTTGCAGTCTCTTTTCTCTTCTGTATTTGACCGGGATCAGTAGTCACAGATGGCAAGGATCAATCTCACTTTCAAGTGGCTCTGCCTGACACAGTATTTAAGGAATGAACATAATCTAAATATGTATAAAGAGGGAAAAGACACATATTACCTCTCCTGATGGCCTACCAAGTTGTACTATTTATATTTAAAAGACATCAGAAATAGAAAACAAGATCAGAAATAATGATCAGATACTGCCATTCACCAATATCCATATTTTCCATAAACACCAAAGGAATTTCATTAACACTGGAGGATGGCATCCTTTTCCATGTGTAATCCCACCCACGACTGAACTGACAATCTCTTGAAATCAGTTTGCAACTCCTCCATACAACATTTTGAACACTCTTGTCAGGTCAGAAGTCATGGGTGATCTACTTAAAACCATTTTCCATCCCCCAAAACATCTTCATGAACCCTTATATACCCCACTGACATCAAAGATCACTTTGGAATTTCCCTCAGGTCTCTCATGTGGCCTCCTTGTCTCAAAGACAAGGCTTTGTGTGATGTGAATGAACCCACACTCAGTGCCTCGGGAGTGCCATGCGAAGCCAGACAGGCAATTTTCTGCCAAATCTGTCTGATTCATTCTGTCACATTCCTAGTAGCATAAAAAAATTACATCATACCAAAGACAAGAAAGAAAAGCTGAAAATTAATAATTTTCATGTATGAATGAAACTTATATAAAAACAGCCACTGTTTTAGTTGCAAAATATGCAGATTCTGGAATCCTGTACCTGCTGAATATGAAGATTCAGGACACTCAGGTGAGCCACTACTTTTGCAGATATTGTCTCCTATATGCTTCCTGATAACATTCCCAAGCACATGAACTCCAGATCTGATGGGGAGTTAGGAGGAAATGAGGGATGGGTCATATTACAAAGTCTGCCACACAACCACTGCAGTGAACAACTGACTCCTTGACTTCCTCACTAATGGGCACTTACAACGCTTTGGAGAGACATAAGAGTTAACATTTCCCCACACAGAGACAGTTGTTTTCTAATGTATTTCCTCTGCTTGGTCACCTCTGAGCAGAGACAGCTGCATGGGAACACCCAACACCTTTTGTGGAGCTGGAGGCAGAGGGGAACGAGGCACAAACACATTAGTTATGGCAATTGCCTTCCAGTCATCATTTCCACCTAGATTCAGCAGAGGATTGTGGCTTAACTTTAATCCAGTAAAATGTCTTACCACATTTACAATAGGGCAAATTTCACAGTTAAAATAGTGATATCTTACATGGTTCACTGTAGTGGACAACGGTGAGCATCATTCCCTGCTGTGCTTTGGTTACTGTCAAAGCTACTCACTAACAATCCCAGTAGCCAAGAATGACTTTTCCTACTTATCACAGACACATTTGGCTTCCTCCAGCTCTTAACCTTTCTAAAACCAAATCACTAGACAATTAATTGATTTATCATTGTTGTCTGGGAAGAAACTAAATTGCTGGAAAGTGGAGAAGATGTCAATAACATTATCTTGGGTCAGACAGTGGTTTGGCATGGGATGTGAGTGGCCACATATATTAATTTATATGTATTCAGGTAAAACACAAAAGTATCTCATGGTGAAACTGTAAAGCTAATTAGGAAATTTCTGTAAGGATAGGATGCCACAGGACATTGTGAAGTTTTGATTTAAATTCATTTCCACTTGTTCTTGCTCTATCTTCCTCCTAAGCTGATTCTGATATTTCTTTTGGGGAAAGAATCCCTCAGAGAAAACAAAATAATAAGTATATTATTCATTATTCTGCCTATAAAGTGTTTTCATTTGTTGGCTGCCCCTCTCTCTTTTAGCAAGCACTTCCAGAGCTCTGGCTACAGTGCAACCTGTCTGGTGTCCTGCCAGACCCAAGTTCCCTGCTGTACAGCCTGCAGCTCCCTCTTTCAGCTATGAAACCTCACCCTCTTGGTTAACTCAATAGATGCCCCCTCCTCCTTCAATCTTTTCTCCATTTCTCCCCTCATCTTAAATGCTGTAGTTTTTCCCTAAGGCCTTGTATTGGGTACAGGTGCCCAGGCACTGGCAGGGCTGGGGAGGGCTGCCAGGGGTGGCCTCCCACATGGAACACAATCTGTTCCAACCCACCCACTTCCAGGACACTGTTGAACACCTCAGCCATGGGTGAGGTGCCTCTGAGAACGTGTATTTGAGAGAGGGTAAATAATGCTGTGAAGCAGTTGAGAGAGAGGAGTGAGAAAAATGTGTGAGAAACAGTCCTGCAAATACCAAGGTGAGAGAAGAAGGAGGGAGAGAGGGTGCTCCAGGCACTGGAGCAGAGATTTCTCTGCAACCCCCAGAGAGGACCATGATAAAGCAGATATTGTCTCTGGGGAGGATTCCACACTGGAGCGGGTGTACATGCCCTGAAGGAAGCTGCAGCCTGTGGAATGACCCCGTTGAAGCAGGGGAACTGCATGAGGAGGAAGGAGCAGAAAAGAGAAGCTGTTGTGGATTAACTATAACCCCCATTTCCCATCACCCTGCACCACAGTGGGGGACAAAATTTGGAGTAAGGAGTGAAGGAATGAAGTTGATGCTGGCAGGGAGGAGGGATGGAAGGAAGATGTTTTAGTTTTTGTCTTCATTTCTCATTGTCCTATTCTATTCTTAATTGGCAATAAATTAAATTAATCGTCCCCAAGGTGAGTCTGTTTTACCAGTGATATTAATCAGAAAGCAGTCTCCCTGTTCTTTATATCGACCCATGAGTTTTTCACCCTCTTTTCTACCTGTCTTGTTGAGTAGGTGGAGAGGGAGAGAGAGAAGCTAGGTGGGCATCTGGCAGCCAAGGTCAACCCACCACATCCCCACTCCCCCACCCCCCCAAAAGAGAGGGAAAAAGAAACAAAATAAGATCACCAGTCTGTTTTTCACTCTGCTTGAGCATTGCAGATTCTTTCAGCCCAGAGTAAACCTTGTGCAAACAAAACAAACAAAAATCCAAATTGCTGGAACACAGGCTGGTTTAATATTGTAGAACTCCAATTGCTAGCACTTTAAAATGCTCATAATTCATAATTGCTCATTCAATATGATTACCCACAATCCTGTCTGACTTGCTCTCTGTTTCTTACTAGTGGATTCTTTGGGGGCTCAGAGAAGCACTAAAGCTGTTTATAATGGGAACATTTGCAGAAGGGATAAAGAAGGAACAGTAGCAGTGAGGAAAGGGCCAGGGAAGATCCTTATCAAGTTCAATGCTCTTTAACAAGGAGACCTCCTGTGCCATCACACTCTTTTAAATTTCATCCCTGCAGAGGTCAATGCATACAGAGGCGACCAAACTTTCTGCATATCACAGTTAAAATGCTCTGTGTTAAAATACTCTGTGTTTGCTGCCTGCTCTCCAAGGAAACCACTCCTAAAACATCCTTGAACGCTCACATCTTGTTACTCACCTGTTTGCCTGCAGGTTTCCTGGCTGTGGAACAACATATGCTTTAAAATACGTCTGGTAGGCAGTCATTCAAATCATACACCTGATCTTGTCTCTAATTGCAAGCCAGAGGCATTTGCCACACTGCCCTCGATCACAGAGCTGTGTGCTTCATGCTTTGGCTCACATGGCTTTATGCTAATGCCAGGGGTCACACAGAGGCTTTTGATGGTTCACTATAGTGCCCAACACAACCTTCTGAACACACCCACTCAGTAAATAATGTAGCATTTACCTGACAAGTTTATTCCAGAGATTACCTGACAAGTTTATTTCCCTGCTTATGGAAGCAATTGGCACCCTCTGGTGGTGTGTGGCTCCTACTGCTTGACGGCTCTCCCCAGATGCCATAAGCAGCACCAGGAGCGTGGTGCCGATTTCTGACATCATGACAAATTGCCTACAAGCCCTGGGAAAAGCACTGCTCAGTTCTGAAAGCAGACTCAACTACATTCAGATGCTCAGATTTCAACTCACCAAGCTGTACAAAGTAAAAAATAATTAAGAAGAAGCGATTCCTTTTTTTAGTGCCTACATACTTGGAAAACCAGCCAACCCAAAACCAGCCAAAATTTTAATCTTTTCTTTGGTTTTAAAATGCTGAAAGTTTAAAAAAACACCATAGGCAATTAAAATGAAGTCAAGCGGGAAGATACTGGAACGATGAAATTTGCAGTTGCTTTCTTACACATTAGGTTACAGTATGTTACGCGTTCTATGTTACAGTAGAATTAAGATTTAACCTTTTGTTTTGTTTTGCTTGTTGGGATTTTTTTTTTTTTGGTCGTGGTTTTTTGTTTGGGCTTTTTTCACATTTTACAACAGCAAAGTACAATTTCACTGACAGAGCTAATATAAGTCAAATTTCAGATTGGTTTGACTGACAGGTAGGAACAAGGAAACTGCTTTATTGGTGCCTACCCAGTCATGCAGAAGATTATGTAAGCTTCCCCAAAGCAGTTGTTCATAGAAAGGGCAACACACAGAACTGTACAAACCACATGTCATGTTATGAAGGGCAATAAGGCAAATATTATCAGACCTGAGGGCTGTGTGTGCCCTCATTTTTTATTCTTTTTGTCAATGGAGCGTTATTGCTGACAATATTGAGAATTTCATGGCCATTATTCTGACAGCACATGAACTAGTGGGGAAGAGAGTAGGGAAGATTTTGAAGATTTTTCAAAACCATATCTTTTGCAGAACAGACGTTCACATTTGTAAAGTACAGGTGGAAGCTGCAGTTTAGTCAATGCTGCCCCAACAGCCATTTTGGCTGCCACATAGTAAGTGGATATGTTCAATGGAAATAATTATCTTAATCACCTTTTCCTAATGAAAAAAAACAAAGTATTTTCCATAATGTCAACAGAGTCTTGTAACTGTTTTCATGGAAATTCTTCAGATCGTGCCTTGCTTTTTCTGTTTAGAAAGAGATCATTGAAAATATCTCATTGAAGAGATCCAGTGGCAGGGGGATCCACCATATTTTGGACCCAGTTTGCCTTTTTCAGAAGTAGGCTGGTAGAGTNGCAAGGCAATATTCTTGAGTATTTTTCACTGGCCTTGATGATCACCATTATGAAGAGGAGATGATTGCCTCTCTCTACTTCATATATAGCAAAACTGAAATTAAGATCTACAAGGTGACTTGTATGGGATTTGCATGGCCAGCCTTTGGTTGTGGCAGGGTTACAGGCTTCTGTGAGGAGCTGCTAGAAGCTTCCTTCATGTCCAGCAGGGACAATCCCTGGCTGCTCCAAAGGCAGACCTGCTGCTGGTCAAGGCTGGGTCAATTAGAAATTATGGTAATGCGTCTGTTGATAACATATTTAAGAAGAAAAAAAATAAAGTCATTGCACAGTTGTAGTTGCAGCCAGAGAAGAGCGGGATTGAGAACATGTGAGAGGAAAATCTCTGCAGACACCAAGGTCAGCGGAGAAAGAGGGGGAGGAGGTGCTCCTGTCACTGGAGCTGGGATTCCCCTTCAGCCCATGGTGAAGGCCATGTTGAAGCAGCTGTGTCTCTGCAGCCCATGGAACTCCATGGGGGTGCAGAGATCCACCTGCAGCCCATGGAGAACACAGCTGATGTTACATTGCATGAAAAGAGAGTTAGAAGAAGAAGAAAGGGAGAAAAACAGAAAGACAGGAAAGATGTAGAAAAACAGACATAGATACCAACTCCTGGGTTCCAGCGATACAACAGATAGAAAACTCCAAGATTAAAGTCGGATGAAAGAACAACCTGCTTGTCTTGTGGTCAGCCTTCTTAAACTCTTGACCCATCCTGGGCCTTCCAGTCACTCAGCCACTCAGGGGCTGGGTCAGGCAACACTGGGGGTCTGCCTTCAGTGTGCCATGACTGACAGACACTGAGGGGCTGGGGGATATGAGGGGCAGGGCAGTACATCACCAGAGCAAGGCCTGACCCACCCCTACCACACATTCCAAGCCCCCAAGATGTCTCTAACAGATCACCTTTTCCAGTCTCTGACACCCTTTTCCTATCACTATATGCCTGTATAAAAAGTCACTCTCTCTCCTTTGTATAAGCTGCCTTAAGGTACTGGAAGGCAGCAATGAGGTCTCCCCAAAGCCTTCTCTTCTCCAGGCTCAACAACCCTTGCTGTCTCAGCTTGGCTTCATAGCAGAGGGGCTCCATCCATCTGAGGTTCACCATGGCCTCCTCTTGACCCTCTTTAACAGGTCCATATCTTTCATATGCTGGGGACCCCAGAGCTGGACACAGTGATCCAGGTGGGGGTCTCACAAGGGCTAAGTAAAGGGACAGACTCACCTCTCTCGACCTTCTGACCACATCTTTTCTTATGCAGCATCAGATGTACTTGGCCAGCTGGCCTGTGAGCACACAGTTGGTTCATGTCCAGTTGTTCATCCACAAGAACCCCCAAATCCTTCTCTGCAGGAATTCTTTCAATAAGTTCTTCTCCCAGTCTGTACTCATGTCTGGAATTGCTGTGACCCAAGTGCAGCACCTTGCACTTGGACCTGTTGAATTTCAAGGAATCTCATGGGCCCACTTCTTAAGCTCATCCAGGTGCCCAGATGGCATCCCATCCTTCTGTTTTGTCAACTGCACTGCTCACTCAGCTTCACGTTATTTGCAAACTTGCTGGGTGTGCACCTGATCCCACTGTTAATGTCATAGATGAAGATATTGAAGAGCACTAGGCCCAAGACAGAGCCCTGAGGGACACGACTCATCACCAGCCTTCACCTGGATATAGAGCCATTGACCACAGTTCTCTGGCTGTGTCTATCCAGCCAATTTCTTATCCACTAAATAGTCTGTTTATCAAATCCCTGTCTTTCCAATATAGAGATAAGGATGTGATGTAGGACCACATCAAAGGCCTTGCAGAAGTCTAGAAAGATGAAATTTGTTGTCCTTGTCCTGTGAACCATTGCCATCACTTTGTCAGAAGCCACCAGACTTGTCAGGTACAATTTGTCCTTAGAAAAGCCTTGCTGGCTGACTCCCATCAACTCCTTGTGTTTCACGTGCCTTAGCATGTCTTCCAGAAGGATCTCCTGTGTTGTCTTCCCAGGAACAGGGGGAAAGTTCACCATTCTGTAGTTCTTCAAATCTTCCTTTCTCTCCTTTTTAAAAATAGGAGCAAAGTTTTCCTTTTTCCAGTCACAAGGGACTTCAACTGACCACCATGGCATTCCAAATATGATGGAAAGTGGTTTGGCAATACCATTAGCCAGTTCCTTCAGGATCCTGGGATGCATCTCATCAGGTCCCATAGGCATGTGGCTGTTTAAAGCCATCAAGTGATCCTGAACCTGATATTTGCTTATAGTGGTAGGGACTTCATTCCCCCCCACCCCTGCAGAGGATCAGGGACTTGAGAGAAGTAGGAAGCCTGACTGCCAGTGAAGAGTGATGCAAAAAACTTGGGTGCTTCAGTGTTCATATCAGTTGTCACCAGTTTACCCTTCTTGTTTCTCAGGGGGGCACATTGTCCTTGGCCTTTCTTTTCTGACCTATGTACTTATAGAATCCCGTTTTTTAATTCTTCATGTCACTTGCCAAGTCCTATTCCAGCTTTGTCTTGACTTTCCTAACCCCATCCCTACATATTCAAAACATAGCCCTGTGCTCTGCCCCAGTCACCTCTTTCTGCTTCCGCTGTCTGTGCATTTCTTTCTTACTACTCAGTTTGAGGAGCAGATCCTTGCTCAGCCATGACAGTTTCAGGCCTGCCTTGCTCCATTTCCTACACACCATGACACAGAGCTCTTGCACTCTAAGAAAAGTGGCCTTAAAGCCCTGCCAGCTCTGCTCAGCCCCTTTGTCCTTAAGGACAGTTTCACAGAGGATCTCATTCACCAACTCCTTAAACAGCTGGAAGGTTGCTCCTGCAAAGTTCAGGGTTTTGACTTCACTCCTCATTATTTATCACTTTTGGAGGCTAAGGGTATTGCTCAGTTTCTTCTTGATTCTCCTTTCCAGTAGTGACACCCAATCTGACACAAAATGAGCTGAAATTGGAAGTTCCGATAAAGGAACACTGACAAGGTTGCACAGAACAACAAGTTCTGATAAAGCCAGCACTACATTCATATGGATCAAGTACACTTGCAAAAAGCTTCATAAATAATTTCTAATGGTGGAAAAGAAACAACATCCTCTTCTTTACCTGCTGATAGAATGTGAATGTCCTCATTTACCCTAAACCCTCTCTGCCACCAGATAAGATCTCCACATTTTATTTGCAAAGATTACGTTAGCCTCTGTGGTGGTTAAAAATACAGAATTTAAGGCTGAGATTTTAATCTTGTTGCCTTCCACCTCAAGACAAGGGAGAACTGGAAAAAAACCGATTTATTTAGCAAGGTAAGAATTCAGCTACTGATTGAACAGTTTAAGGATGATCATTTTTTCTAAAAATTCCCTAATTCTAATTAAAACTAAATCTAAAAAATTAATTGCTCTTCATTTAAATATTTACAATATACTTTAATCTCTGGCAGCATTAAATACTATGCAATATTCATTTTGTATTTACATCAATATATTTTATTCTGGGAAGTTTTCACGTGTTCTGCACTGCAGCTTACCACAGCTGTGGTTTGAAATTGCCTCAGAACATGAATTTTAAAGTTTCTTCATGCAGTATGTGGTCTTTAGAGTCAATTAAGTTGAGAGGGAGAATCCTGGAACGGCCAGCTAAGACTTCCAAGGTTGGTAATATTCTTTGCTAATGTCTGTCAGTTGTCCTCAGGTCTTTCCTCCCTCATGCCCCGCCATGAATACACATGTTTATTTTGCTTCATCTGGTAAAGAAACTTTAATGTACTGTTCGCCATATGTGATTTTACTTTCTATTTCACATTTTCTTCCGGGGTGAATATACTATTTATGTTGAATGCAGATCTCGGTTGTAGTTACAATAGTCATTTAGAAATTACTCTTGTCCATTATGTCAGCAATTATCTACCAAATTTAAATTTGAGTATAGAGAAAATAAGGATCAAAAATACAACAATCCACACATACAAAAGAAAACATGAAATCTTTTTTAGATGAAACCCATAATTCTTTTTTGCACACCTGTGAATAAAGTAATTTTTCACCCAGCTGACAGATCTAGAACAAAATTAGGTTAATGCAAATATTTGAACATAGGGCATTGTATGTCATGTATGACACTTGCTCAGTCTCTCCCCCATGTGGGTCTTTGGACATGGGAACCCTTTGGTATGTTTAAGTTTTTCTATGTGTGTGCTTCTAAGAAATAGATATGCAAAGGCCATTTTCAGGAAGATCCACCAGGTCAATCCAACTATTTTACCTTCCCCTTAAAACCTATGAAACCTCAGGTTTAGTTTCATGGCAAGATACAATAAGCCCAACCCAGTTCAATCTCTTTCCATGATACGTTTCATATGAGAAAGAGGTTTGATTTTTTGATCTCTTAGTTCCAGACATCTGATAATTTATAGCTATAGCAGTTTATAGGATGGACACTGGTATGTATTTAAGGCAAGAATCTGAAGGGCCAGCCAGCTTTGTGTTGGTCTGGTGGGGGCTGCACGGCTATGTTATGCACGGTTATGATTAAAGTTAGGGATGAGGTTAGGATTGAGTCAATAGACACCTCTGGGTTTAGGTGTATCATGAAGATTACTGTGCCTAAAACCAAACAAGTTTTAGGATCTGAGGATCTTTTAGTCCATGCAAGGCTCCCTGTTCAAAGTTTTATTTGAAGCACTTTTTGCCTCTTGACTCAACAATTTCCGTGTGATAAATACCATAGGATTTGATGCCACTGTATAAATTAGATGTAAACTTTATCTTGGCAAACTGGAGATTTTAAGTTCATTGTAAGGAGAAGGTATTGTAAGGCTGCTGAGGAAGCAGCAGCAGCTGACCATGTGTTTTTCTTCTCTTTTGCAACCTAATAACTTAAACACAATGGATACTGCCAATGCAATCCTTTATTTTATAATACAGAAGTCCAGCATATTTTATGCAAGTCTGTAATTCCATGGGATTTTTATAAAGACCATAGACTATTAGTCTTTGCCTATTTCCATTTTCCTTATTGTACCCAGAAATCACATCATTTCAACATTTAACCTCAACTGTATCACTGTGATTTTGGTGTGCTTTCTGTTGATGCCAGCAGAGACACATTTTCTCAGGGAGGCAGCTATTCCAACTGTGTCGAGCTTCATCAACTGTCTATATCCACTTTATTTGTGAACCTGATGTTCTTCTTTGAATTTCACCTTTATCTTCTAATGGACAGGTGAAACCTGATTTTCAGTTGTCAATTGATTTCCATTTGCACGACAGCTTTAAAAAGAAGGCAGAGGAAATGGGTGATTCCCTTTCGGCATTTTATTTCCTTTTTAAGAAAACTGTCAGAACATGTTCCTTCACACCATTTAACTGTCTTGGCTTGTATGAATCCTATTCAATGACGTTGAAGTTGTGATAAAGCACTATATTTTTATTGAATTGTCTTGAAATAAATCAAAAATATATTTCTCTCACCATTAACCAAGCACTATTGCAGTGATAATTGTATAGAAGAGAAGAAAAGAATTCTAAAATTAGAATTAATTGCTTGGAGGTGAGAACTTTAAATGAAATGAACAGTCAGGTAACAACTATCACCATCTATTTTCCAGTGCATAAATTCTTGTCCTTTCTGCAGTCATCTATATTACATCCAGATTAGAATATCAAAAGGAAAATTTCCTTTGGTACAAATTACCTCGAATTTCCCTGAAAGGAGTGTTTTGTTCATGATTGTGGTTAAACAAGTTCCTTTTCTTCGCCAATAGGTGTCTCTGTTATCCTTTGTAAAACACCAAATAGCACAGCACATTATCAGTGTTCCCTGATTTGCACTTATAGGATTCTTTTTATCCCTCTCTCTTATGCTTTTATTTGGGATCTTCAAAGTTTAAAGAGAATAACTAACTAGGGAAAATACGACCATGCTATTCGTGAAAAAGAGTTAGGAGAACAGAAACATCTGTAAGATAGCATTTCTCAGCAACCTCTGTTACTTTGCAATAAGAGATTAATCAAAGCTGCCCAATCAAAACAGAAACCTTAGTAAATAATCCTGACAAAGGTAACAATGAGAGACAAGAGTTTTTGATAATAATCTGCGTTATCCTGGTGCAAGGAAGCTTCACCTGCCAGATTAGTCAAAGACACATGATCTGCCTAAGTATTAGATACCTCCTAAGCAAACACCAGCAGCCCACGGAGCTTTCTGAGGAGTGACAGACAGTGTGACAGCAGTTCCAGCTGTGGGCTGGTGTAGACTTGATTAAGCTGTCAAAAGTACTTCTAGAGGTTAGGTGGCTGGTCTAAGAGGAAATTTAGTCATATTCTGGTTTGCATATTTTTATTTTAGTGTGCCTTTTTTTGGTAAAGCTAGTACAGGTCTGAGGACTGAACTAGAATCTGTGTCTGACTGGGTAACATGAACAAAATTGGTACATAAAACCTCATTGCAAATCATTTTTCCTTTATGGATTCTGGTACCATTAAAACCAGGTTTATTCTTACAAACCACCCAAACCTGCAAGCAGTTGCAAAATCTAATGTATAAGTTATAAAGAAGAGTTTATTTCATCCAAGACTCATCAAGAAATTATAAATGTGATTTTCACAAAGTGCATTTTATGAAAGCCACTTTTCAGAGCAGAAACACATTTTAATGTCAACTGAGCGGATGCTTTATGTTGTAAAAAAACCAGCTTAGTGTACCATCTGTTACTTTTTATAGCAAATGAACAACATGAATTGTAGTTAATACTGTTGATGTAAAATATAAGAGGGTTGTTATAAAACTGCTCACTGACAGATATAAACACGTTTTGAAATATGAATGAGCTCAATAAATTCAATATGCAACTTTTACTAGCCAGCTGTTCTCAAAAGATTAGGCAGCAAAAGATTTTTAACAAACCCCACGCGAGGCAAATGCAAGCTCATTTCTCTGGCCCACGTGATGACGGGAGAAGAATTTCCTATCCAAAGCACAGATAGAGTGACAATTTCATGCCATGTAACCCTTTCCATCTTGGGGGAAATAATTATATCTTGTACAGAGCAACATGAGAAGTGGTATGAAAATGTCATCACACATATGTGTATTTATCGATATCTGTGTCTATATCTGTCTCCTTGGCTTTGTAAATGCTTATGTACTGGCACATGGCACATGATTAACAGCCCAGCCAATCATCAGAACAGCTGCCTTTGACAAGCTCAATATTGAATTACAGAGGAGTGAATCTTTGTTACAGCTTCCTCATTTTAAAACTGAACATTATACACCCTCTATATACTATGCATTTTCAACTCTTTGGATGATCAAGATCATGATTCAGGAATATTATTTATATTACTGTCATTAAGAATAGCCATTTTTCCTTTCTGCTAAATGGTATCTCATTGTTTCTAATATCTGTGAAATGTTCTTTCTCATCCCAAATGGTTCAAGAAAACAGACAAAAGTGTTTCTTGACAGAGAACAAGTCTCTGAAATCCTCCAAAATTTTCTATAAGTATTTGGTCTTTTTGTGAGGAACTTTCGCTAGTTTTGTTGATCCATCTAGAACACAAACTAGATTCTTTTTATCTACACTAATCTGAAATAATAGAACATAAAAAAGAGCACTTAAATAAAGCAAATTATTTTTTAAAGAGTTTTCAGATTTCATTGAAAACATGCAATTTATAAATCATCACAAGTTTTAATGTGTATTACTCACCCATGGTGAATTATATTCTAGTTAAGTAGAGCTATACTAGCTTCTGGCCCAATTACTTCTCTGCACCAATGCTGAGCATTGGTCAATAATAGCTGTAAAGTATCTCTTTGGGTGAATTTAGTACAAAATTGCTATCAAAATTGTCAGAAGCAAATGGCAAGATCATGCCACAGAATCCAGAATCTGTGTAGTCTGATATCGTCCCTTTCATTCCCTTTATCATATTTCCTGTTATAATATTTGCTGTTGTTGTTTATTTAAACTTGTTTGAAAGTATGGGTGTAAATTGATAAATTAAGCTAATGGTGGGAGTAGTAGACTGACATGCGGCACTTGAATTTACTCCTCTGGGAGTAGGGTGTTTGTGAAAGTCTAGTGCACACAATTTTATCTAATTTCATCTACCTTACATTACCCTGCATTTTGAGTGCTGAATCTAAACTGTGAATTTACACAAATGAAGACTTTTATCTCCATAGAACTTTTCTTGAAACTTCAGTTTCCTCTTTTCATGTGGCAAGTGTGCTTTGTCCTGCTTTGCCTTATTTTCGTAGAGCTTTCTGTTTCTATGGTATTGATCAAATTGACATTTCCTTGATAGAATTCTGGGGATCCCTGTAATGTGCTTGGCAGTTCCATCACTAATAAAATAGTTTCTTTTCAGATGGCAAGGACTAACTTAATATCCTCAGCAGGAGGCATAACGAGACAAGTAATAAAATTGTTTTCAATAACCTAGGTCAGTACTGCATGTTATGGCTCCATATCCATGGACAGGCAGTCACAGAGACAATAACTTTATATAATTAGCAACAGGGAGATATATTGATGCACAAATGTCCCATCTTAAGTCCTGTCATCAGTAATGACAGTGACCATATTTTATTAACTCTTTTCAGGTTTTTATTAGTGTAGATGATCACACTGTATCAAAAGGAAAATTAATAAGTAAAGGAAATCGACCAGCCCAGAATTCTATTAACATTACTTAGACTCCATGTTTAAATTCAGGTATGTATATTCCTTTCAGGAGCTGTTGCTTTCTGTGACAAAAATTTTGCTCATGCTTTTTCAGATCTAAATCCATGTCTTTACCTGATAACTGTAGACGATTTTAAATTTCAGTATTACACAGATGCAATTTACTAAGTGCAAGTGAATGTTCATTTGTTCAAAAAGATTTTAAAATCATACTGAGAGAGCTTTCCACAAATTCAAAGTTATCAGATTTGCACAAGATTTTCTTGATCTTCTCTCCCAGCCACAGTGCTGTACCCACACATGTATCTCACTAAAGCAGTAGTTATGACAAAGGCAACAGAGAAATTCTGTAACAAACTAGCTCAAATATGTGTACACACATATACATATTAAATTCTGCTGGGAAGTGATTCCTTAAAGCAAATTAAATAATCCTTCAGCTTTGAAAGAGGCTTTGGATTCACTGAACAACACTATAAAGCAAAAAGATTTATTATTTTAATTATATAAGACAGTAGCAATTGTTTCTGATGCAAAACAAGTCCAGAAGTCAATGGTACTTGAATGAATAAATGGATTAGACTGTGGTCTGCTTGTTGGTTAATTTACACACCAGTCATAGACTTTTATATTTCATATAGAGACATCGTTTTTTCTTCATTATAGAAAAAACATGATTTTGCTCCACTGGTTAACAGAAATTCCTAAAATTTAGAAGGAATTGACTGATTAATTAAAAAAAAAAAAAAAAAAAAAAAAGATAATGCCAAAAACAAGTTCAGGTAGGCTGACATAATAAAATCAAAATTAATAAATTCCACTGATAGCATTGCTTTACTAGTTTGATTTAAAATAACAAAATACTTCTTGTAGCTATTTTGTACATAGCAATTTTTATACTGCTCCCATACTCATATCCAGGAGTACTGAGCATACTGCATTTCCTTGATTTGATTTAATATCAACTCCAAGCAGTGCCAAGGATTGTCCTTTTTTTGTTTTTAATCTTCAAGTCAAACAGCTCTCTACCCAGTTAGTTTCTCAGAATTTGCAGATCCTTACATTTTCTGCTGTGGATCAAAAGCAAAAAATTACCACAAACTATCTTAGGGATCTATAAATTTGTGCCGGTCAAAGTCATGTTATTTCAAAAACATATGACACCTCAAAAATATTTGAGATGTATTGGTCCATTTCATAAAAATCTAGAAATATATTCTGTAATATTTTTCTGTATGAGAAAGAAAAATATATAAAGGTATCAAAAGCAGATGTTTGTAGACTTTTGTAGTGAGAAAGACATGAGCCTTAGCCCTGTCTTTGTCTGTCATTAACAAAGGTTGTATTTAAAGCTGAGATAACAACCATTCTCTTCCAATATTTTTTTTATTTCTTTTCAGCTTTAAATACAAAATACTTCTTTTTATTTCTAGGCTTAAGATAATTATTATTAATCTAAAAATTTTGTGGAGGTTCTGTTAGCATTCAGTGTATTGCTGTTCTTGACCAGTTAAATGTCAAAACTCTCAAAATATATAAAATAATGGCTCAGAGAGTGTGGAATTAAACAACCATCTGGGAAAGTAAACAAATCAAATAAGCAGGAAACAACAAAAAGACAACTAAGAAGCCAAACATCCCCAAAAAGTGAAATTTCTGGTTTTGTCCATGCAACTCAGATTTAAGTCATTCAGGACTTAGCTTTGGTAAAGACTTTTCAGAAGTTTGGGGTTTTTTCCCCAGATATACTTTACAGTTCTCAAAATCTGAAGCATTTATGCCTAAGTGGCCTGTTTTCTTACAACTGTTGAATTCATGTAACTTCTAATTGGGCTGATGTGACCAGTAGTAACAGTCTGGAGGAAATCAACAGATTTTTTATGGCCAGAAAGGACAGAGGTAAATATTCCTTTGAAAATTTTTAGAACAACCCATTCAGAAGAATTATTAGAGATCCAATTAGTTGAATTGTATATATTTGTCATGTTTTTTCGTTCCCCTCCATGTGGATGGAAGGAAATAGTTTAGGTCCATCGCCTTCCACACACTTCTTCACACTTGACTTTGGACACAATGCAAATGAAAATGTCCCTCAGCAGGACACAAGCCTAATATGTGGAAAGGATTGATGAATTTTGGTTCTCTTTCAGCAGAAGAACCCCAGTGAATGCTCTTTATTGTTGTGAGTTCCAAAGAGAAGAGCTGCTCCACTCATCTGGATGCTTCTGAGCCCCGCACCAAGCCCTGCCAAGAGTGCCTGCAGATGAAAGGTGTATGTTGAATTTAAGTTGCTGGACAGAGATATTTTCCTGATGCAGGACCTGGATCTGGTGTCTACAGCAGCTTTTCTTTTCTCTATTTACTCATCATAACACACTCACCCTCTTTTTAGAATGTCCTCTCCTTTCCCTGCACAGGGTCTTTGTAACAGCACTGGAAACTAGACGTAGCCTTTAGTCAGTAGCAATTCAAAATATTTTTTACTACAGCATTGCTACAGAAGTGTATTCTCCTAAACGCAACCATCACATTATGGATAAGAAAATTATTTTTTATTAGAACCAAGCAGGTCATACCAACATGTTGAGTAAACCATGATTTTACGTAGATTCTGAGGTCTGTTGGCTGCACAGACAGCAGGAGGGATAATCCTTGCATTTATATCCCCCCAGCATTATACAGCATATGCCTGCCCAGCTTGTCTGGTAGACACCAGTGGAGTTTTGCCCTTGACAGCTCCTGTTTATACAGATGGTTTTTAAAAAGGTACTGGAGGAGAAAACAGACTGCACTGTAGGAAGCACCTTACATAGGAGCCAAGACTTAACAAGGAAAACTATTTTCATCATTCTCTCCTGTTCATCTGGAAAATTTGAGCAAAATTTGACTGTTGGCCTTAAAGCTAAATTTAAACTTATTTTTGTCTGTTATATTTAGACATGTCAAGATTTTTTTAACATGATATTTTGAAGATCCTGTTTAAGCGATTTATTAGAGATCTGGTTATTTGACTTGTCTACATTAGTCAGGTTTTTCATTCCTCTCCAAGTGGATGGAAGGAAATAGTTTAG
>VZRO01000227.1:191-63016 GCA_013397915.1 Daphoenositta chrysoptera
TCCCGCGGGGCCGCCACGTGGAGGGGCGACATCTCTCACCGCCGTGCCCCCTCCTCGCAGGAACAAGAGGAGGATTATGCGCATCTTCACCCTGCCCCCTGCCGCCGAGACGCCGCCCGAGCCTAACTTCTACGACAGCATGAAGAAGATCCGCCTGCGGCAGCAGCTGGAGATGTACTCCATCGGTAAGTCAGAAGGAGGAGGGGGCTCTCCCGGGCCTGCGGGCTACTGAGGGCCGTTCCTAAAGCGGTGGCCTCGAGCCTTGTGCAATGGGAACGCCCCCGGTCCTGTGGCACCGTGTGAGCAGGGGTTCTGCAGCAGCCAGGCCCGCAGGACTGGTGCGTGAGGAAGTACTGAGCGATGGAGCGGCTGTGCGATTATCTTAAAGCAAATGTCACTACCAATCCCATGTTACAGTTTGAAAGAGCTGGGAAGGCCTGGATGTTGTCAAAACGTGGGCGGATTTGTAAAAGTTGAGAGGACTGTGGAATCATGAGTAATACAACCACATCAATTGAAAATAAATGAGAATTTTACTTGTTGGTACCAACAAATGTTGCTGCTCCCATCTTAATGCTGAAGGTCAGGATGGAGGCAGGAAAGAGCCCCGTGCCCCTGATACTCTAGTAGTCCAATTCAGAGAAACACATGACCTTGCTTCACATCTGCCATATATGCATGCCTAGAGGAAATATGGGAAAAAAAAAACCATAGTGATCTGAAACCGCCTTTTAAATACAAAGACCTGATGTAAAGATTCTTACACCAGGGCATTGCAGTTTCTAGGAACAAAACTGGATGTTCTTCCTAACAGTGAATGCCTGCTGGCATTCGCTGATGGTCTTTATACCACTGCACACAAGTCTTTGATCTCCCTTTGCCTTGCTAACCAGATTAATTTTGAAGTCAAATTGTAATTGTTAGCTTGTGGCTTGTATATTGCAGAGGAGATGAGAAATGTGGACATCAGCCTTGTGACCATTGAGTCATTCAGGTCATCTCTAATAGAACTTCTGAAGCCATAGCCTTTAATTTTATTTATATTTATTTTAATAAAAGGACATGAATGGAGTCATAGTTCTCTGCTATTGATTTACTGACATTTGGCTATGACTCTACTGTTCAGCATTTATAAGGCCACACGCTAAAGGTGAAGTTCCACATGGTGACTGAAACTTTCCCTTGTGTGGCTGTGGCTGGAAGTACATTCTCTGACATTAAGTCTGTTTCTTGATTGTTGTCATAGTTATACAAGTATATATAAACATATATGTATGCATATATATACATGTATGTAATAACTAATATAATAATAGTAATAATAACAATATATAATAAATTGTATAATCGGTGTTGATTGGTGTTTCTTTTTTTCAGCAAGGAAGTATGAACAGCAGCAGCAGCAGCCACCAAAACAGACTGAAAGTGTACAGCTCTCAGTGGAATGAAGTCCACAGTTCTCTAGGAACTCAGGATGTATATCCAGTGCTGAATTTAAGAGTCAATGTGGAGCTATTTTCAATGCTTTTTAATTGATACATAGCTGAAGGCAAGGGGGAAAGGAAGGGGACTGTCCCTTAAACTTTGTTCTTAGTAGCTTTTCTCTGAGCCCTCGTGAGGTAAAGCGAGTGCCTACTGGAACATTCAGCATGACAGTCTCCAACACAGGGCAGACCTGCTCAGAGGAACCTGAGGGTAGGAAAGTGCAGTCTTACCAATGTCTGAAATTATTTCTCTCTGCTAGCACCTTGGAAATTAGCTCCTACCTTCTCTGGCAACAGCACCTTAGAGAAAGCAAGGCAGTACCTCTCTGCCTGGAAACCCTTGTGTTCCTTGATCATGAGTTGTTGAATTTGCTGAATACAGTCAGTGTGAATGAAAGCACTGTGGCCTTACTGCCTGGTGAAGGTGAACAACTCTGAGTGCCCAGAATGCCACTGGTGGTAGTGCAGAAAAATTCTGCTGTTTATTTGAGAGTTGTGTATCTAGTACTGTGAACATTTCCTGGAGAAACTTTGAGAAGTATACAGTGAACTACATGACTGGAAGACACTTAAAGCCACTACTGTAATGTTAATAGCAAAGGTGGTTAGCTTAATTTAGTCAAATTGCTGTAAAGAATGGGTCTGTCTATAAAAATCTGTATAAGCAGGTCACAGTTTATCCAGAAGAGACTTCACACTGCAGTTACTTTTTCTTTCTAGGTAAACCTCAAAATCAGTTACTTTAAAGGATTCTGCAGAAATTACTTCTTAATAAAAGCATTTAATCATGAAAACCACTTGAAGATGTATCATGCTGTAATTCCTAAGGTTACACAACCTGAGTTAGCCAAGTGATGAACAAACAGCACAGAGCTGTGATGAACAACCAGCATAGCACTGGAAGCATATGTCCAGAGGTTTTCACCTATTCTGCGTTGAAATATATTAAGTCTTGGAGCATTGGTGAGCAGCACTGGGGTTCCATTAGGATATGAAGAAACTGCTTTAAGCACCAAATTTTACTATATTGAAATGATCTGTACTTCACTGTCTGTAGGGACTGTAAAACAGGAATTGGGCCGAACTGACAGTGGCAGAAAGCTCAGTGGGTTTGCCCCATAACAAGGCTCCTTCGGGTGAAGGGTGGCTCCCCGTGACAGCTTCCTCGCGTGTAACCGTGGAGAACAGCAGAGTCATTCCGCGGGGCCGAGGGCTGGCGGCCACGGGGAGCGAGTAGGGCGCGGAGCCCCGGGGCTGCCGGTGCCATGGCCTTCCCACGTTACTGTGCCCGTGTGATGACCCGGCTCCTCCACACGTCCCCGTCACTCGGCGGGGTTTAGGAGGCACAAAGATCCACGTCCGGCAGAGCTCCCCGGGAGCGGGGGAAACACGCGATCCGCATCCCCCTCCACCCTCCGGAAACGGCGCCGTTTCCCCTCCGCGCGACCTCACTTCCTCCCGCGTTTCCGTCTCCGGGACGCGCCGGCTGCCGGTGCTGCCGCCGCTGCTGCTCGGAGCCCGGAGCGCCCGCCGGGCGGTGAGTGAGGCCGCGCCGCCCTCGCCCCGCCGCCCCCCGCNCATCGCCGCGGACAGCCGGCGTGCCGCCGCCGGGCCGGGTGGGCTCTCCGCTCCATCCTCCGCGGGAGCGCTCCCCGCGTGTTCCGTGCCCGGGTTCGCACCGCGGGCGCCGCAGCGCTGTCCGGGCACGGGGGCTCGTGGCTGTCCGCACGGCTGAGCCCTCCCTCCTTCCCACCGGCCCTGCCCACCCGGGCGGGGAACGGAGCCTTTCCAATGGCGCATCTCTGCCGGCGCCGCTGTCCGCCGGAGCCGCCCGGCGCGGCTCCGCTCCCTTCAGTGGAGCAGCACGGCAGAGTGAACGCGTGCCTTGCCGCTCGGCAAACACAGCCGTCTTTCGGGCTGCAGATAATAGTTTCACGGTTTGTGTCTCAGCTCAACTGAAAGCACCGTGAAGGGCTTAGAAATCTGGAGCAGCGTGCGGCTTCGTTTGTATTCGTGGACCTGAGGCAGTGGCACTAGCATCTCACAAACTTACATGTCCAGAACAAAAAGCTTGTAAGGAGAAGTACCAAAAGCAAAAGGTTTTACAGGGCCCGTGCCTTTTGCCTGTGCGAGGGTGTTCGAAGAATGCTGCTTGAGCCATGAGTGAAGGGCAGGTCGTGGTTTGTTTTCCTGGCAAGTGCAGCGACTGAAGTTCTGTCCCAGTGAAACTATACCCTGTTCTGCAGCGGGGTTTGTATTTCAACTGTACAGTACAAGTATGTCTTGGGACGGAAGGTGTAGTCAGCTTATGAAATTTTACCTCAAATGTCTGCACTGACTTTTACCTCTTAATTCATGATTCAGCATGTAGTAAAAATTCGGTGGCTAAAAGCAAAGGCAGATAGGGTAGAGAGACTTTTTTTTTTGCATCCATTTTTAGTAGTCAGGCTTATAGGCATACATGGGAGCAGATTCTCAAACTCTCATGGAACTTCGTTCATGCAGAATTTCAGATGTCTCACATGAGGAAAGTTTATGACCTAACAAAAATTGGGCCGAAGTTATCTTCAGTTGCGTTTATTTTTGAGAATGCTGTACAGGGGGAACTCTTTCTCGCTTACCCAATACTGTTTAAAAAGCTGTTATGCTGTGTAGATTTAGTGGTGTCTGATCACATGAAGCATGTGAGGGAAGGTTTTCTAAGCAGTTAAAACGTTACATCTGTAAGATACTGCAGAAAATCATTAACAAGTTGCTCTCAATTTTAACTAATGTTTTTGAGAATCTGACCACTCTTGTCTCCATGTGAGCTGCTGAATGTCAGATCTTTGTAAATGCAGTCTTCAGATGGTGTTGCAACCATGCCTCTATAATCTTATGTGAAAACTATAATCATCTGTTAAGTGGTGGAAAAGTCATCTCTGTCCTTGTAACCCAAAATGTGGCTGGCTAGGTTTTTTACTCAGCATTGCACAGAAGATCAAAGGTTTTTGGATAGAGCTGTGTAAGTTCTGTGACAAGGCTCAAGAGAGTCTTAAATATTTAAGCTATGAGTATGTCTGTGTTTAAAGGAGACGTCGTAAACTCTGAGGGCCTTGTAGTGAAAATATCCTCCGCCGTGCCACAAGCATTTTGAGTTTCAGTCTAGCGTTACGTGCCCGGATAGTATGAACTGGTTTGTGCAGGCTGAGCGCAGATGAGAACATATCCTGCAGCAGCTGCCATGATGCCTTATAGACAGCCATAGGAGTTAGGAATCTCAGCAGAGTGATGCTCGAGTGGTCCTAAACTTGCTCTCAAATTTCCCTTCCAAAACTGCCTGATCCACTGAGAAGACCCACAGAGGAAGCCTTTGCTGTACCACTTGTACTGCTGATGCCGGTGGAAGCACAGCAAAGGGGGAGAAGATCCCAGTGCTTTTGTCTGAGGACAGTTTGCAGGGAAGCTTCTTCAGCACAATGCAAAATTATTAAATGAGAATATTCTAACCAGTGATGAATCTTTCTATAATGTATGTTTTGCATATATGATTAAGCAGCATTGGCCAAAAGCCTGGTGACAGCACAGGGCTCTGGAATGTTTCCCTGTTGCCTGGGCAGTTTATTAATGTTAGCTTACTTCCGTGAGCTTAATCGCTCCTTTTAAAGTCCTCCTAAACTCAGGAGTGCCGCTGCTATTGAGCAAGCTGAAATTATACACGCTGCAGGAAGAAAGGTGGGGATGTTGCAATTTCACATCTCTTTTGGAGGAATTTGAAAGATTTTACCTCAGCCCTAATTTCTGCATTAAAGAGATTGAAAATTGACATTGCGTGCCTTCTTCAACAGGGAAGCAGCACCTTGTTAGAACACGTGTTATTAAATCCTTGATGTCTTTGGCCTGTTAGGCCTAAACAGCAACAGCATTTGGAAGAGGCTTGGTGACAAAGTGGAGTGTTTAATCATGGTTGCTTATGCTCCAGATCAGAAGTAGTGATCACAAGGCGTTCCCTTTCCCCTCCAAACACTTTAACTGTGTTTGAGTCATGGTGAGGAACCTGGGTGTTGTTTATTAACGTCGTCACTCAGACAAAAAGGTAGCACTCTATCTTGTCCTTGAGACAGAGCTGCCACTGAAGAGCAGAAGGTTTCAGTGCCTCAGGCCTTCAAGAATGGAGGTAAGAGCCTTCACTTCTAAGAGCCTTGCATCTGTTGTGGCATAAGAGTTAAGGGCTATGAGCCAGTTTTTTGTAGTCTAACAAGCTCCATCAGAAACTGGCATTGCCTGCATCGATGGAACTCCTTGCTGGCTGAGGGAGAGATACGGAGGATGACCAGAGATACTGACTGCTGGCAGAACAGCCCAAAACCAGCACAAATGTCTCATGAGAAATCTGACATCAGGGAGTGGAAATCGGTGCTACTTCTTCCATAACAGAAGGCAAGACTACAGGGGAAAAAAAGACACAAGTTCTGTTAGGAGCAAAAGGCTCATGATTTTTTTAGGCAGAAAAATCCTGCCTTTAATACTCTTTCCCCAACTCTGATAAAAAATGGCTTATTAAACTTCTTAGTGCTCAATTGTCTCTGTGAAATCTGTGTTTGCATTGAAAAGACTAAGAACCTTTTTAAGAATGAAGGTGCTTTGCCTTATTTTTGCAAGGAATGTCTAAGCTTTGGGTGTTACTTTAATAAAAATAATTCCTGATCTTTTTATGGAATATCTAAACTCTGGGCGTTACTTTAATAAAAATAACTTCAAACTCCAAGATTAACAGAATTGCTAAAAGGAATTAGTTCTCAATAAGAAAAACAATAAACTAACTTTGGAATTTCCGAACCAAGCCCTCGAAGGCAATTTATGGCAAAACTCCAGGAAAAAAAATCTCATTTTTGTAAAATAGCTATATCTCTTCTTTCTCAGTTATAGCTAGGCACTGCTTTGAAAAGTGATTCTCTCCTTGCAGATGCCTAGGAATGAGGTGTTTTAAGAGAATTTGGTTTCATTTTAATCTAGCAGTAAAATGAATTAATCTTGAAAAGGGGCTGTTCAAATTTGGGGTTTACTAAAACTAGTCTGAGAAAATACTTTACATTTGCATATCTGAAGGAGAACTTATATCTCGAGTCTGCGAAGGAGTAGTCCCCTTCAGTTTCTGCCAGGCTGTCAGACTTGCTGGAACTGGTTTTGGACATCCATGATGTATAAAATGCACACGTGGATCTACAGCTTGCTCCTGAGAAAGACCATGGTTTGATAAGATAATAGCAACATTTGTCTTTTTCGTAATGGAGTAGAACAGGTATTTTGAAAAGACTGAGCCAATAGGAGGGCTGTCTTACTTTCCAAAATATTCTCTGGATCATCTTGGAAACATGGTTTGTAATATGCTCTTGACTGACAGCATAGGGTGTGAGGCATAAATTCCTGAGCAGGAGAGATGTATGTGGATTGTGCAATGGGAGACTCCATGTGATGTCGTTATTTGTGGCGCTTCTCTCAGATGTCTTTCTGGGACTCAAACAGCTGCTGTGAACTTTACCCAGCACCAAGTACTAGGTATGTTTGAACGACTATTTTGCTGTTGCTTGGATTACGGTGATAAACAGTACAGAGCCAGGTTCTGTGACACTGGTTGAAAGAACAGAGCAGAACTTTTACGGATTGATGAAAACCTTGCAGGGGGAAAAAAGTAAGAATATCATCTTCCATAGCTTTGGTTGTTGGACATCAGGGAGTGATAGCTGAAGGCAACCCATTTCTTTCTGCTGTAATATGGAAGGAAGGGTGGGCTGACCGAAGAGGAAGAGTTACTTTTCCTTTTCAGGGAAAGGTCTGAAGGATAGAGGCAGAGGTGCAGGTTTTTCACTCTTACCTCTTTTCTTCATGACTGTGTTATTAAATGACAGCAACCATTGTTTGCAGAAACTTTTCCTTGGTTTAGTAAAGAGCAGTTGGTTGTCATGCATTTTGATATGTGGCAGTGCTGTTGTTAAACAGATCCAAATCTACAGTCAGATAAGGCTCGGAATAATTGATGTTTTTAGCTCAGCTAAATAACTGAGTTCACATGATCTGTAAGTGGCCAGCGGGTTTTTTTCTTAGGCAAAGTATGTACTGCTTGTATTGTACATTTATTTAAAGCTAATTTTATCACAACAGATTGAGAATTCTAGCAACCAAAAATACCTTAGTTGAGTCCGTTAAAAAAGATCCTGTACCTGAAGTCTGTTTCTCTGTGTGACAAACAGAAAATATCATTTCTTTTTGACTTCACAGCCAGTAATGACCCCTAAGTGGTGAAAGCATTGTACTCTTTGCCTTCGAGATTACTTTTGCCACTGCTGATGGGAAAACTGTTCTATATCATTACTGTCTTCCCTTTCAACCTCAGAACATTCTGAAATGCCAAAGGCAAACCACTCGATGTGGTGCTGGTATAGCAGTGCTCTGAACCTTGTGGCTTGGCCCACTCTTTCAGCATTGCCTAAGAGCATTGTACAAGCACCCAGCTCAGTATGTTGTCTTTTCACATGTGAGACAGAAGAACAGGAAAGCGTTTATGGCCTCTTGGAAAGAAAGTGTCAAGATCCTTGCTCTGAAACAGTTTCTAAGACTGCTATAGCTATTAAAAAACATGGAGAGGTCCTTCAGAAATATGCATAAAGGACAATTTCACTGCCATTATGAGACCTGTCACTTTATTGACTAATCAGTCTCTGATACTCAAATAGAGAAAAAAGTTGCATGTGTTTGGATTATTTAATGAGTGACAAAGTGGTGCCTGTTAGCGGTTCTGTTAGTGCTATTTTGATCATTAAAGAACTCCATTTGTTTCTGGACCATAAGCTGGAACAGACTTTATCTCTCAACCTCTTGCTTGCCTGAAGGTTGTTCCCAAGAGGGATGAAATGGTGTAATTTTCATTCTGGTTGAGGCAAAGAAGTATTCTCTTGCCATAACTCACCAGTTCCAAGCCTGTAATAACAACATTTGTGGTAAAACAGTGATGACTGTGTGGTATTTCTCACAGATGCTGTAACAACTCTGTCATCTCCTTGGGGGGCCATCTTCCCATGAGATACCAGCCTTTCTCTCTTTCTCTCCTGAAGACTTTTGGACTAAGAACCTGTGGCCTGGAGTCCAAAGTTTTAGCTTCAAAGGCTTGGAGAAAAAAATGCAGCACAAGTAATGACGGAAAGCAGGACTGTGTTTTGGGGAGGCAAGAGGATCCAGAACTTCAAGTGTGCTCTAAGAGTCTCCCTTTCTTGTCTGCTGCTTGCATATATAATTTTTTTCCCCACCAAACTTCTGTTGAATGAAGGTGTGGCTTTATACCTTGATGCATGTTGCCCATGTTTTATTAACAGAAACAGCAGAGAGCACTGGAGCTTTAATAAGTACTTGGCATAATAATTATGATGAATATGTCATGAGCTCATCCATAAGGAACAAAAGTAGCTACACAGGCTAAAGTTATTGCACGGGGGAACCTGCAGCCCACAAGAACATCAGCCAAGAGCAAAATGGAATTGGTGTTGCATGGTTGGACCCTGTTCTTTATTCAGGTATGGAGATGAGAGGGCAGTTCTTTGCTCAATGAGGTTCCTGTACAGCCCTTAAAAAGCCCAGCAGAGTTATGCTTGTTGTCTGTTCTAAGTAAATTTATCAGAATTTTGAAGGGGGAGTTTAAAGAGCACAGCATAGAGCAAAATATCTTGCTTACAAGGGTGGCAGCCCTGGAGTGGAAGACATCATAAAAGTGAGCTTGCAAGATCTAGAAGAGGGTAGGGCCTGTTGAAATCTTGGTGGAACTGCCAACTTTCCTGCAGATCCCAGAAATGTAGCTTAAAGAAATGTTGCTAGATATCTGATAGGAGTTGCTCAGTTGTTGCCTTAAAGATCCTCAGATTATGCTCCTGCTGTGTCATAGGGCATAGTGTGGCATGGGAATTTATGGTGCAAGGCAGGCTGGAGCTCTTGGAAGGGGAACAGAGGTGGTTAATGGCTATGCTAGTTCCCATAGTGCAAGAACAAAGGGATGTTTAAATGACATTGAAAATCAATGCATTTGAAATTGGGCATAAATACACTGCACAGTATTACCAAGGGCAAAAGTTTAGTTGGATTCCAAGCACACTTGGGCATTTATATATATAATGACAATGTCCAGAGTTGCAGTAAATAGGATTAAAAATAAATTAAGCACATAACCCTTCATGCTAATTGATGAGGTCAGGAAGGAATTTCCCTTTTGGGTGAATTACATCGTTGTTCACTACCTGAGCTGTTCCACCTTCCGAGGAATCTGGTCCTGATCACAGGAGGCAGGATTCTCAAACAACTGGACCAGCAATCTGACTTGTCATGGCAGTGCTTAGCTTACCCTGCCTGGGAAGGATCATGTTGAAAGGGTTTGAGAAGCATGTATTTTTTTTAGGGTTTTCTGAGGCCACCTGTGCTGCAGTGTATGTCTGCTTTTCCAGATTCTCATTGGTGAAACAGGACAGCTGTTGTCCAAGTGCCTTTAAGGAATCCTGAGAATTGCCTGCTGACATGTCAGCAGCCCACATAGAGATGGAAGATGTGATAGGCTCATAAGGCATTGCCATGTTGCTCCAGAGATTCAAAGGCAGCTCTGTGAGCACATGAGCTAGTGAAGATAAGACTTTCCTGCAGCTTTCTTAGTTTCGGTGGCACTGTGGTACCTTAACATCTTTTCTACTTTCTCTCTTTCCATTACACAGCAGTACTGTTAACATCCCTAATTTTCCCAACAGCACAGTGCCTGAGCAGCTTCTCACTGCCTTGTAGTTCTTGGTATATTTAATCAAAATATGCTGTCTCCCTGATGTTTGTGAACCAGACGTGTTGCTCAGGGGGCTGCCTTGGTTACTTACTTTGCAAGTCTGCTGTAGGAATTGATCACCTGTGAAATCTCCATGCTTTTGCATGAGATTAGGTTGAAATTGGCCTTACAGTTTACATTTCTGTGCATGGGACAATCAGTGTGGTTGTATAACCATTGTTTCCTTGGGAATCAAGGAACAATTTCAGGCTTGCAAGCAAGTTGCTATAGAATGTTTTTTCTTTCAAAGCAATTAGGTGGATGAAGAACCACACCAAATAATTGAGGCATATGTGCTTTTAAAACATGCACTGTTTAATCTTTAAAGATTTTCCCCAAGGTATAAGGGGAAGGCTTCCTTGCCAAAATACTGTAATTGAGTTAACATTCTGGGAGGTTTCTGTGTTTTGTTACTGAGCTACAAAGCTTCAGAACTTCTGTTACTGAGCTTCTGCTGGTGTTGGAAGGAAGGAAGATCAAAGTTAGAAGTACCAGCCTGCCAGTAAATTGTCTCTTCAAAAGAAAACTGAAAACTCCTCAGTTGTTTCAGGTGGCAGCCAGCATCAGATCTTTTTGACAATTATTAATCTTTTCCTGCAGTTCTCCTTCTGCATGCAACAGTGAGCAGCCTGGATGTCTTGTAGTCTGTATGGTGTGTATGCTGACTGTAGACATCTGATTAACGAGTGAGATGTCAATAATAGATTGAATTACTTTTCCTCAGTTAATGTCTACTGCCCAGAGAGAATATGGAGTTATGATGCCTACAAAACAGTAAAATCATTGTTTCTGTTTCTTGTATACAGTGATCATCATGATAAAAGATGAAGAATCAGTGTGGTATAAAATAATTGGATGGTATATGGATATGTTTTGGATGTCCTGACAGCCAGACATTTGTGACTGCCTCAGTTTTAGTGCTTTTGAAAGCCTGTAAGGTCTTGAAATCTGTCATAATTACCTTTCCTGAGTAGGCAGTAGTATGTCTCAGTAGCAGGCATGATCACTGAGGCACGAGCTTTCAAGACTGTTTGCCTTCTAAGCACTTTTGAGGGTAAGGACTTAGTAAGAGTTCAGAATTGAGGGAATATGTATTTTTCTTTGACCTGTAATCCCAGCACAGCAAATACATTTCTGTCCAGTTATTTAAAAGCTATTGTTTCTGCAATAAATACCCAGAGCACTCTCAGAGAGTTTCTTGCTTTGACCATCTAAGGCTCAGTTATCTTCTCAACTGCTATTTGCAAGAACCAAAGTCAAGACTTTGGCTCTGGTGAGACTCTGTCCCTACAGTTGTCCCTCATTTCTGTGGTAAGAAAACCAAAATGATGCCCTGTTTCAAAGGGAGGAGTTGGTGAAGGACTACGCTGTCTTTCTTATTCACGTGTATGGAACATGCTGCTGCCAAGTGTTTTTGCAGAAGAAAGATTTTAGATGGGGTGTAGAATTCTGAGACGTTTAGGTGGTAGCTGATAAGATGTAGGGTCTGCTCTGCTTCTGGTACAAAGAAATTTTGATGCTAATGTTTATTTAAAGATGGCCTTAACCCTTAAAGGGAGAGATAAAATTGCTTTCATGCTTCTGTTTCACTGAGAGCTGGCTGGCAGAATGGTTTTGGTGCCTGCTTATCTGCCCTGAAGGCTTCATGGCTGGGGACGCTGCAGAAATAATTTTCCTATACCCCCTCATTTAGCATTCAGGCAAAATTGTAAGGCAGGCAAATGGTTTAGGCTGCACCTTTGGACACAAGATGGCTGTGTCTCCATTTTGCAGATGAGTCATCCCTTTGCTGTTTTGTTGTTAGACTCTAAACAGTGCTGCTGTTGGCTTTGGTCCTACTTGGTCCTAAGTTTTGGATGGCAGAAACAGATAGGTGAGTGCCCTTCACCCCAATGCCAGATTTTATGACAGGTTGAAAATACCTTAGGCCTTTGTCACTTTGTAGTTAAGCTGTTGTAATGCAGAGAAAGCTTTGTCTTCTCTTGTACCTGAAAAGTGTATACAACCACAAACTGTGTGCTGTGGAAGTTGTGTAGATTAGGGAGCATTGGGAAAAGTAGAGGAGGGGCTTACTTACATCTTTGTTTTTCATCTCACTTGTGGGCTAGAGCTCTACTTGGACAAATGAGTCTTGGGTAAAGGTAACTGGCATTGTTTTCAGTAGTGGGTAAGTCAGCAGATGGGTCAGCAGTTTCTTTTAGTTGAGCCACAGTCCAGTTCTGCAAGCTTGGCACCCCATAATATTTTCCACAGTATATAAGGCTAGCTGGTACAGGATTTCTCCTGCTCATCGTGACAGGATCACAGGTGCAGATTGGGAGATTCCATTGGTTACCCCATTTTTGGCAGGCGATGTTTTGCCAAACTAGGTTTGTAAGCTTTGCACTTGTGAAAGGAACTCTAATTTCCTAAAAGGAACTTGAATGAAAGTTGGGATTTTATTAAAGACACAGAGGCATATTATTATTCATCTTTCATTGCTTCATCCCTGTGATGTTTCCTGTTTTGCTTCTTGAGATACAGGTGTCATGATGAGGAGCTTCTCAGAAACAGAAGTGGATGATGAGTGGAGATGAAGAAATCATACATTTAAGAAGTTGGCTCAAGTTTCCGTTACAGGCATGGAAAGTTTCTGAGACCAAGCCATGCGAGAAGAACATGAGTAAAGAAGAGGGAGATGTAGACCCAGACTTTCTAGAAGGGATTGCAGGATTTGAGAGGACGCTGCACAAACGTCACGTAGTTTTCTTGCTTATTCATTTACCTGCACCCCTGAACTGTAATACTTTGTTTGCATGTCTGTTTGGAAATTGAAAAATCCCCTCACATCTGTGTCTTTAATATAATCATGGCTTCAAGCTTGTTTTAGGAAGAGCAGAACATCGCTGTAGTTTTTATTTGTGGATAAGATAGCTGCTGCTTTGTACTTGAAATCAATTTGGGTTTTTTTTTTATTGAAACATACATTGAATATGGAAAAGCTCAGATCATTACAAAATAGGAAGTTAGGGGGTTTGCTTACATTTAATAAACAGCCTTTGCATAGAAAGTATGACAGGTGCATAGGTAAAAGAAAAAAAAGTAGTGCTAGCACTCTAATTTGAGTAACCTTATAATGTATTGCTCTTATGGTGTCCTTAGACAGATGTCAGAATCAAATATTAATCAATTTTATATTTTTTATCTGACAGCTGGTCAGAAAAATGTTCAGGATGGATAAGATTTCTTGTCAGGGCTGCGGCGTTATAAGTGCAGTTTACTTAGTATTGAGTTAGGAGAGAGCTCTTTGGAGAGGTAGTTTTTTGAACACCTTGGCTGTTCCGTGAAGTATCTCCAAGGAAATACTAGCCATGCAGTCCAACAACTTAATGATGCTGTGAACAGACTTAGTTGTAGTAAGTCTCTGATACAAAGTTACTAAGACTTTGATGGATATATATTTAAAATTTTAAAAGTAAATGTATTTTCCTATATTGAAAAGTATTGCTGGTAGAGGCAGGCAAAGAGCATCTTTATTTTTCTTATAACTCCTATCTGGTGTCTTATCCTTAATAAAAGGCTATGGTTATCTTTGTATACTGACTGAATATTTGGCCTTTAAGAGTATATAATTAGATGGAAGAGTACAAGCAGTTGTTAAAGGACTGTTTTTCTAATGAAAATAGTTTGAAATCATATAATTTTAGTTTCTTCCGAATTGATGTGATTAGTGTGTTGGAAATAGTTTTACAGTGGATATAAAGGGAACAGTTGAGAGACAGTGGCTGAGAATGTGTCCAGCTATTTTTGTAGCTAACAGTTATATTTTTTCAGTCTCTTTACTTAGATATTTCCATATAATCAAACTGCTGAATCACAATGAGATACAAAAACTATTTGCACTTTATAATATTTACATTTTAAAATAGGTTTTATTGTGCTAACTGATAAGTAAGTTGCAATGACTGTGAGAAAATCCTAGCTTATTTTATTACTTTGATAGAAATTTGAATATGGGATAGTATTGTCTGTATCATACAAGAATGTTTTCATGGATTTTTAGCTGCTGAAACTGAAATCAATAAACTTCAGCTACTGTTGTTGACTGGAACAAGTAAATCTGCACATTTGTTTTCTTCGTGTTACCTGTACCTCTGTGTTCACCTAGTGTTTCTCCCAGCATTACTCCTCTCATGGTGTTTGCCCATGAGGCACACTCAGTGTGGGTTTCTGTGTGTTCTTTTGGAAGACTTTCTTGATGGAGAACTGTGCATCCGAGTTTGTGCAATTGCTCTGTTTTCTGAATAAACCTTAGAGAATCTCAGTCAAAATAGAATCCCAGGATGAGAGTAGCCAGTGGATCAGTTTGTAATTTTTTTCCAATTGTACATAGATTTTTCAGTAATTGATGGTAGTTTTAAAGCAGGTAGAGAATGGTCTTCTGCACCCCTGAATTTCACATTCGATTTGTGCACCAGTGTATCCCAGATTGAAAGTACATTAGTGAACAATATGGTCCAGGTTCTGGATTACATTAGAGAATGGAAAATACTTTTTGCTTGATTGAGAATTTTTTACAACTAAAAAGGATTATTTCTCTTTTAAAACCATAGTACTTTGGATTTGAAAGAAACAATCTTGTAATATAGCCCAAATTTATTGTAATCTATTTAGCTATTTGTATTAAATTAAGTGATTAAGATATCTTCATGTCTGCTGAAGTTTTAAAGAAAAAATCAAATTGTGATAGATATCTGGTTAAAGACTTGGAGACAATGTTGATTGAAATATTAAGCCCATTTTGGGAGTAATATATTCCACTGTTTCAGAGCAACTCTTTTCCTCACATAATTTTATTAATTTGATTTAACTAAATACCTGCTTAATTCAAAGCAGAGAAACTGATTGATAGTTGAAGAAATGGCATAAATAATTTCCCCCTTTTTAATTTATGTGTAGGAGAGATGGAAGAGGAAATTATTTATATGACTGCTCAAAGTCTTGGTGACAAGAAACAACCATTTTTTAATTAGTTATAGATTCCTTGATTACTTCCTTAAAGGAAAAAAAAAATTTATATTCTTTTTGCCTGAGTATTCAGTGTTCTTTATTTATATGATTATCTACTTGCTCATTTGTTTTATGGATAACAGTGAGAAAATTTTCCTTATCAGTATGACAGAGGTAGACCTTGGTCCCTTCCAGGTCTTGCAAGAAATGTGCTCTGCATGTTCTTCCATGTTTTAGTGGACTCTTGAGATGGTGTGGTTGTCATGCATGGCTGCCATAGAATTATTTATTTATTGAGTTATTTTCTCCTTTTCTGCTTGGTTTTTTCAGCTAATTCCAGAATTTGCACCCTTCCTTGGAGTGGTGTGGCTCTTCTCACAGTGCTTGTGTGGAGCAGAGAGGTCTGTGTCAGTGCTGTGCCATTCCCCTTGCTGGGTTAGTCATTTTCTGCGAGGGAAGTGCATAGTCTAGAGAAGTCCCAGCTTCAGCCATGATGGGCATAGCAGGATCCTGGCATGACTAGCTCTGATTCTCACACCAGAAGGCAGGAAAAAGGGGAGGGTTCCTTACGGAATTGCCTTTGTTATTCCTGCCCCTCTCAGCAGCATCCATGCTATCTTTTCTCCTCTGGGTAGCCATCGGGCTGCTGTAATGCATCACTGTCATCGTCGTGCCTTAGCTAGGAACACCTTTTCCTGAGGGTGAGGCACAGTAGCCACCAGCCCTGTGTGCTGGTGCCATGTACTTGAATATATTCTGCTGCCTAAAAACCTGCTCTCCCCTACAGCCTCTGTCAAGCAGGGAAATCCTAGTTGTTCAAGCTCTTTCTGGAGATGAATACACTTGTCAGTCCATGTGTCCCATTATCTTGCCTGAACCTTTAGGAAGACTCTTTGCGCTCCATATATGAGTCTCACTGGACCACTGGGTTTGCTCCCTGGCTCTCCATGAGAGATAAAGCCTAACTTTCCTTGACCTTCTTCACATGACCACACACCCTTAGTAAGTCCTCTTGGAGGTGTTGGCTAAGCCAAGAACCCAGCTGTGGGATGCTCTTTGGCATGTTGCATTGACAGTGATTTAATCCCTAGCCTATGTGACAAGTCTGTTGGCCACTTCTTTGCTTCAGTAACATTGTCAACTTACGGTGAAGCAACCAGGACGTTAATGCTGCCTGGTAGGTGGAACTCAAGGTATTTGCTTCACCATCATGCTCTTCATGTCTCTAGCAGCAAAGGCTACAGGACACAGATGTGGACTATTACATGGACTCAGAAGAACAGAGATCAGCAGCGACTGGACTTTGAGGGGGAAACAGGCATATTAATTGGCAGAAGCCATGCTTTGCATGGTCGCCAGGCAGAATAAGCATGATCACCAGCCTCCTGGTGTAATACTTGGCTCCTACTGCTGTGAAATGAAGCCAAGGTCACAGCTGTCATTGCTGTTTCCCCCTTTATATCTCTATTACTGCAATGCTTATAGAGGGAAAAAAAAGCAGCAGAATTTCCATTTGCCACAGTGTATTGGCCTCATCTACTTCTATTTACCCCCATAACCCTGGTTGACACCTCTGTGAGTGTCGTTGTCCCTCCTCTGGTTATAGCTCATTTCAGCAGTGCTTGGTCTTCTGTCCTGTGGGCCACACCGATTTTGGAGGTTGTCGGTGAGAGCCAGCCAGTGTAGTTTGGCATGTTGATAGCTACTCGCTCCAGCTCTGTTGGAGAGGGGTTTGCTGGACTCAAGGGAGCTCTAGCCATCTCTTCTGGCTCAAACAGAAGGCTCCACAGTGGTTGTTCTCTGAAACCCAAACTGAAATGGAAATAGCAGGCAATCTGGGGCTGGACGTGTCAGGTTTCCTTTATCTGAAAAATTTGCATTGTTGACTTTTGGCAACCACACTCTGGCTTTTCACCAGGGACATCTTTGCATAAGCCTCTAAATTTTCAATATGCGTATTTTTGGATTGCCACAGGACTGTTTCATGGGCAGTTTTTATGTTCTGTGTAAAGTTAGTACAGGTCTGTTAGTATTTCAGGACAATGCTCCTTGAGTTGTCAGCAGTAGCCAGGGCTTTTATAATAGTGTGCCCATGCTGATTATTTTTTTTTTATATGAGTCTGAGGAGGAGAAGATTAAGCTCAGGGTGTCTCAGAACAGCAATTCACCCTTTTCCTTGGTCTTACTATGGACATAGGTACACTCAGTCTCTAGTCAATCAACTGGAGTCACAGATGATCCAAGTCCAGTTCCCAGCAATAACTGGGGCGGTGCTTGAATCAGCGCTGGCCAAAGCCTCGCTCCTTCAGAATTGCATTGCTGCCTTTGAACTCCTCCTGGCTTGACATGGGCTTGTGCTGTGGCAGGGCTTGGAGTCAGCATGGCTCTCCCAGGCCACACAACACCCGGAGCCTGTGTCATCCTCTGCGCCAGCCTTGGCCTCCAGCAATTCCACTTGTGGGTTCCTCCCTTTCATTTCCCAGGGCTCGCTCACTCAACAGACAAGTGTGATCTCAAGCAGAGTCACATGCTGTAACATGGCAGCTCTCCATGCATGCCTGTGCAAGCACAGCTAATTCACCTCGACCACTGGGAGTGAAGTCCCCCAACTGGGGTGGGATGTCCTCTTTGAGAGCCCACAAGCTCGCTGGAAAAAAAAAATGTTTGGATGACTGGGTGACAGAGTTCAGAGCCACCAAGAAAGCCCATCCAAGGAGTTTGATTCCTTAGATCAGAGGAGTTGCTCCATCCCTGAATGCTAAATGACTTCTTAATTTTTATGTCTACCACATTAAACTTTTCAGAGAGTCCCTGAGATGGTTTTTCTTGCAGTGAAAGGAGATCTGCATCTCCTTGCATCTTTAGGAGATTATCCTGATAGATAACAGAATGTTTTGGAGCTTGCTATCCAATATGCAAAAGCAGATGTGCTTTTGTTGGCTTTTTTTAACTTGAACTGTGTTTGCAGCTCTCTGCAGAGCAGATGCTCAGAGTTTTGTTGGTATTCATTGGGTGTAACAGGATTACCAGAGCACCAAGAAGAGGTGCTGTGTTTGGTAGAGCAGAGTTAAGTCTCTGTTAGTCTCAAGGAGCTCAGGGCTGATTTCCAGGTAATGATTGGCATGTGGTGTCCTGCTTCAAGGCTCCCATGGTGGAAATGGTCATGGAGGCCTTCAACACCAGAAAGAAGAGGGTATTACAGGAGTTGCATTTTTTCGAGATGCTATGGACTGCCATCTGCTACCCATTTTCATTCCTCTTTATTAATTTTATTTTCTTTGTTTATAGATTGAGGGGGAATAAGGGTTCTCAGGCAGGGTCAGGGTCCCCAGTTCCAGGTGCTCATGCCTCCCAATTTTAGAGTACCAGCAGGTATGTGAGAGCCCAGAAGCTCCTGTGGCTGGTCAGTAACCTTATTTAAGCTGGCTCAGTGTAACTGGAACAACATCCTGCAGCTTTTTGATGTTTTTTTTGATGTATTTCTGTTCCTGACTAAATGCATTTTACAGGTACTCAGGTTCCAGTTCTTACAGCTTTTTATGTTAGAAAATTATACTCATCCCCCATTATTTTCTACTCAAAATGTATATGTTTTAAAATATGAATAACCACTTACATATGTAGCCTTCCAACCTGTATGGCAAAAAAGGCCAGTTGCATTCGATGTAGAAGTTACACTAAGTTGCAAAAATAACTATGTTTTAGTGGTCACTGGGAAATGAGAATTGGGGCATCTTTCAGAAAATAGCTGATGCAGAAATGTAGAACAAAAGGGATTTAAAATTAAATATTTAAATTGGCTTGTCCTATTACATTATTTAAGCCTGAATATAAATCTGCCTAGCATGAGTTTGTTGAATCAAGCAAGGATCTATCAATTGTGGATTTACCAGAATAAATTACAATTAAAACTGAATTATGATATCTGATAGAGATTGTAATTTATCATTTCTACAAATACTTGTTTTGATGGGAACCAAACTGGTGCTGCCATTTCCAAAAACCGATCCTTGCAATTTATTCTGTGGTCTTATAAATTTTCCTTTGCTTGCTCCTTTACTGGTGTCCCAAATTACAACTCTTTTTAATGGTCAACCTATCTTGGCTTGAATTTTCCCATGCCTGAAGTCCACAATGCTGATTTAGCAGAACAAAAACTTTGAAGATATTTCCTTTTCTCTGTGCTGTTTATTATATCCTTTGCTTTGCGTGTAGACCGAGCTCTGAAGCTTAGGTCAACAAGAAACCACCGTTGTGGCTAGGCTGGCTTGTGGGAAGCAACGCTCAAATGGTTCCAGTTTGTAGCTCTCCTGGGCCTGAGATGATTCTCACAGGTCAGGCCGGCAGCTTCTCTGGTTTGAAATTGAAATAGATACCTCTCAAAGGACATGTCCCCTTGACAGTGTTTTTACCTGCATCTGCACGCTGGTGGTGGTTACTCTAGCCTGGGGGAATGGTACTTTGAGGAGGACTAGGATGGATTTAACACTTACTCGGATCCTTTGGGTTGAAGGCAGACATCAGCAATAAAAAGAACATGAAATAATATTTTTCAATTTTTTTTTAACTCTAAAAACTTAAACAAGTGCTCCAAGAAGTTCCGTGCTTGTTTCTTCACTTTCTTAAAACTTTGGAATCCAGGTCTATAAATACAGGCTGCCTTAATGTTTACAATTATGATCGCTCTCACTTGAATTGATTGATGCTACTTGATTAAAAAAAAAGTAAAAAAGGTATTAAGATATATTATCTGCAGGAAAAGATTAATGTACTTGTTGTTAAAATACGTTGCTTTTGTCCATAAGGGAAAACCTCTCCGTTTTCTAAAAACTGGAAGCCTGTTAGCCAGTTATTACAGAAGCAAAAGGAAAGACCAGACTTAAGAGATGTAGCTTTTCATAAAGGTAGCAGCTGTATCACAGACTTAGTAGTAGTTGGGTATTGACCCTAAAGAAAGAATCAGCATTTCTTAAAAATAATCATGGCCCAATAGTTATAATTCTTTTTTTTTTGTGGGGGGATTTTAATGTCATTTCTTCATTGCAGATTTCTAGCTGGAGTTTTGCCCTAATTCTTTTTAGAAGGTGAAGTAGGCTTGCTAATCCATGTGAGTTTTCTTAAGAAATGTAAGTCAGTTTTACCAAATTATCCCTGCAGATGTGCAGCTGAATTTAACCAATTCAGAAAACTTTTGACTTCTTGTTAGGAAATATCCATTATTTAAACTTGAAAAAATAGATGAGGAAAGGATTATGTTTCCAAGCCTGTGTTTACAAATCTAAATTGATTTGGTTTTTCTCAAAATGTTCAGGATGCAGAAAAATTACAGAATTAATTTTATTAAGTTGGAATGTCATTACATGCCTTTTAGTGACTCAGAATGGAGTAAAACCTAGCAGATAAATTTAAAGCATCATCTATTTATAAACCATAAATGTGTCCAAATAAATTTGTCTGTCAGATTTTTAACTGTGACAATGCAGTTTTGATTTTAATTCCTTTTTGCTGAATATGATAGCTTAATTGCATTATATAGTCCTAAAGCAAATATTTTATATAAAGCTAAGCTGAGTACTTTTAGGCAAACATTTGTTTTGCCTTGACTTACGTGCAAAAATGTTTCCCACTTAAAGGAAAGCGGTTGAAGGAATCTGGATTGGGTAATTTAGGCTGAACTGTTGAAAGTGAAGTTGTTTGCTTAGGCATCGATCCAGTCAAAACTCGAACACATCTTTAACTTTCTGCAGTCCGTGTAGCCTGTGGGACCTCTACTGACATGGATAAAGTATCAAGCATTCAACATCATTCCCAAATTGGATGTACATACCCTACTGTCACATGCATTTGAATTAAAAGTGCATTTAAGTGTGCTTGCAAATAGAAGATCTGGGGCTCCTCAGAGATTACCTGAGCTCACCAAAATGCCCAGCTGACAGTCAAAAATGAGATTTCCTTTCTTGTCTATGCCTGTGCCAGGGGGTGGGGGGGAGGGAAGGGAACGTTTTGTTGCTTTTAATACGAGCTTCATTGGATTGGTTTGTCTCTCTGGTGCAGTTGTGACGCAGTGTTGTGTTTTATCAGTGCCCACCCCCAGCAGAATTCTTTGCTTAAGAGGAGGCAGATTTTCACCTACTGAATAAGAATCTGGACTCGCATTGATGCTTCTCGGTGTTGTCTTGTGTGCTCTCCTGTGCCGGAGTGAATTTTATCCCTGGACTGCCTGGTGTAAGTTACAGCCCTCTTTCTACCCTCTGAAAGTTTGCATGTTCAGATGTGACTGTGCTGAATGACAGGATGTCTATTTTAGACTTAAACCTGTATTTACAATCAGGAGGGAAAGTTGCTAGAAGAACTTAGCTCCTTTTTCTCTTGAAACAACTTTTAAATACTGGGTGAGTTTTAAAGGCTTCTCTGCATGGTTTTCTTTTATAAAACATGTTTTCTGTAACCATGAACACTTGTTTTCTCTGAATGGGTCTTGAAAATCTGTAGTATCGATTCATAAAAACTATTTGCCTGTTAGAAAGACTTTGTTCAGTCACTGAAGGATCAAATTGTCCTTTAGTTAGGGAAAAAGATATTTATCAGCAAATGCACGAGAACTTGTTGATACTTTACCTTTCTTACTTGTTTGTAGAATTGCTGAAAGTGACTGTTGTCTGTGTTTTTAGTGAATGTTTTCAGCAACAAAATCTCATGCTGGATATTTTATATGCATTTTTGACCTTTCAGTGGTGGGAACAAAGGTTGATAGGGACTAAGAAAAGGAAGCATCCTCTGGAAGTTTTGGGAGCTGACAGTGACAGTCCCTCTCTTCAGTGTTTAAATTGGATGGGAATCCTTGGAAAGCTATCAACTTCAGTCTTGTTTCCATATCAAGTAGTAGCATGAAGTATGCTTAAACATATTGGGAATGTGTTAAAATAGGAACCGATTGATACAAAACCTGCTTCTGCTGATGTGGTAATTGATTTTTTTCATAGTAAGTTGGGAGTGCTTTTTGTGTACTGGAGCATTAAACTTGCATAATGTTTGGCCTTATGACAAGTCCTGTGCATGTAATCTAGAGCCATATAGGGATGTTCTCAGTCTTGAACCACTTGATTCAATACCACCTTTCATATCATGAATATAGTGTTAGTAATTTAAAGTATCGAATTTGTGAGCCTTGTGGCCTGAGCATGAACTGGAAATGACAAGGACTATTGATATGAATGATGTTAGTATCTCTGGTTATAAATCAGGCTTGGTTTCTATGCAGTGCTGTGTTTAGTACCCATAGACTGGAATGCCAGATCTGGCCTGAGTTTATATACATAGGTGGGAAGCCTGACAGATCAGTTTTATATAAAAAGCCACATACAGAAATAGAGAGGATATGGACTAACCTCCTAGAAGCTGCTGTCTGGTAAGCATTTTAGACAGACTTTTCTACCACTGGTAACTAGAAGTGAACCTTCCTGTCAGTACAAATTCAGTGCCACTGTCAATCATGAAACGTCTACTGTTTTCAACACAGCAGAGGAAAAGAAATTATCCTCCCTTGTCTGCCTTGCCATAATGCAAAGCGGAGTAGTCATAAAAATTATTTTGGGAAATGCTACACTAGCTGCTGTCCTTTGATTTTTGTTCATACTTGGGCAACAACAAATCAGTTAAAACTGGGACATCACAGAATCTCTATCCCATCCAGAGAAGAAAATTTTCAGCCTCATCATGGGGTAGCTTCTGAGAGTAGGAGAGCTGCATACAGCGTGATTTATATATGGTATGAGCTGCATACCTTTCAGTGTTTCACAAGTGCTGTAGGTTCTTCCCTAATTTTCGGTGAAGAGAAGATTAAAGAACATTTATGGCATCTCTATTTCTTCCTTTATGTCACACAGTTGGATTGCTGGTGGGTAATGCATTCTGATTGCTTCCCTAGAATTTGAACTTAGTCCTGAGCTTTTATTTATCCATTCATTCCTGCTGTTAGATATTTCTCTGTTCTCTTTAGCAGCAATTTGTTCAGCAAAAGCAAAAATCCCAAAACCCTGACATCTTTGATTTTCAAATTTAGTATTATTTTTTCACTAAAACTTGTCTAGGCTTAGTCGTGAATAATTTCCAGGAGAGCTGCCTTAGTAAATGTTCATATATAAACATGTCCTAAAATGATCTCATGATTACCACAAGATCCTAACTTTTTCCTGAGGATTCGCTTGTCATTGTGCATGAATCAAGGTGCTTTTTTACCTAGGTTTTGTTCTCATCTCTCCCTTAGGGAAGAAACAGGACTCTGTGTTGACAGAGTTATAACAAGCTGTTTAGTTAACAACAAAATCCAGTCTGAGGGGGGTGGCTGGATCATCTGCCAGTGAGGCAGAGGGATGTGCTTAACATTTCCAAAAATCTAATTTTTCTAGTAGAGGTGCAGGTTTCTAAGTCTGCTTAAAAGGCTTCAACTCAGACCTCGTAAGTATGGTGCGCTGACTATGGATCATAAGAAAACTCTTTTAGCTAAAAAACTTGCCTTAATGCAGAATTAGCTTCTTACACCTTGAAATGCCATCTCTACACATTTCTCTCCACTCTCATAGCCATCAGAGATGCACGCTCCAGCTTCAGGTCCTGCAGCTCTGTGGTCCTAACACAGTTCCTCTGCCCTGCTGATAACCAAGTGTGAGTTTGCAGCATGGCAGAATAGGTTGGGCTGGTTCAGGAGGAGTTGTCCAAAGCCTAAATAGGAAAATGTACTTTTCCACCCAGAGTCTGCTGTGGTAGCACAGCACACCTGACTGCAGAAGTTTCCGTTATCAGTGGTATCAGTCCCAGAGGTAGATGGGAGGATCTCCCAGCATCCAGCAGGTCAGGTGGAATTATATTTGGGTTCATAGAGGCACATTGATGAAATATGAGAACAGGAGAGACACAGGCTGGTGACTTCCAGGTGTCACACACAGAGCAGATCACCTGCCATTCCCTACTGCATGGTGTTTTTTACAGTTTCTTTTTCATCCCAGTAACAACATGAAATACCAAAGGCTCTTGGGTTAGATTAGGTGATGAGGGGCATAGCTCAGCATGTCTGAGCATGCCAGATGTATTTTGGGCTCTAGAAAGAAGCGTGCCACAAGATTTAGTCTGTATTTAGTCGCTGGCCTGCTTTGCAGGATATTTTGCATTTCCGAAAACTTTCTCAGCAGAGATGTGCCGTTTTTTTTCTTTCTTTTTTTATAAGCATTTAAAATCTCTTACCGTTTTTTAAGGTTGAAAGTAGTAACACCTAGCCATTCAAAGGCAGCCTCCATATTAATTTTTAAACATGTGTTTATTCCTCTTTTCCTTTTGATTTCCATCTTCTTAGAGACAGAGCCTGGCCACTGCTGTGCTGCTGCTTGTACCAACACAGTGGACACATCAAGCTGAGCCTCTCAAGTTTTGGAAGAAGCTCTGTTTTGAACTATCACCTTGCATAAAATGACAGAAGGGGTGACTTCTTACTTAAGACATCCTTTCTCCTGAGGCCATATATCCTGTTTCACAGGGAGGGAGTTTATGTAGCTGCCTCTCTGAGCCGCTTGCCAGAAGCCCTGCTGACAGTCTTTTGGAGTCTCTTTGGCCTTCATGAGGCCATTTAGGAGCACACATACACACACTTGAAGTTTTAATTTCTTTGGGTCCATCTGGAGGAGTTTTCCCCACCCTCTCCCAGAGAAGCTAATAAAGGCAACCTTGTGACTTAGTGGTTTATTTTGGAAACTGCAGGAACTTGCTGTGGCTGGAGGAGCCAGATTTGGCAAACATTGTCCCATGAATTCTGTTGCGGTGGGGTAATGTCACAATCGCCCTGCTCTTTCTTATCCCAGGAATTGGGTCACCACAATAAATTGGTAGGTTGGTAGGTAAGTGGAGAAAAGACAGATCTCTATTGGGAATAAGGGTGTGCTTTCATCTAGTTGGTCCAAAGGTATGGGTCTCGTATAGTAACAGAGTCTGTGGATGCATGCATGGACCTCAGTCAGCTTTGCCCATTTTCAGAAGAAACTGGGGCACTGAGGCTAACTTGGCAAAGGTACTGTGGAAATCCATGCAGGATGAAGAATTTAATCATTAATCTCCAGGATCAAGGAAGGACCCTAGTCCAGTATTTCATCTTCTAGCAAAAATCTGATATGCATAATAGAAAATTTTTAGCAAATGCTTTTAGTGGGGCTTTGTCTTCATTCACAGGCAAACAAGTGCTAACTATAATTGTTTCTTCCAAATATCATTAGCCTTTTCTGTTTCTGTCAGGTCCTTTTCCACTCAATGGGCTGAGTGCTCATGAATTATAAAAAAGCAACAAGTCTTCAAACAGAAAACATGCTTTGGTGCTTCATTTTCTCATGTTATCTCATAGTATAAAAATCCTTATACAAATGTTTTTAGCCATTAAGACCTCCGGAAATGTTATTTTAGAGTGTAAGGCATTCAAGGATTGATGTCTGCTCCCTGTCTGGAAAAGACTGGAGTAACAGTTGTTCAGCCAGTTCAGAGCCTGCAGAAAAAAAGAGGGACATCTTTTTTGCTGAATATGTGTATGTAGAGAAAGCATCAATCCTTGACTTCAATTCAAGAGTTTTCTAGGAAACACTTATGGATAGATGTGTTATTTTCTTCTTGGTTGTTTTCGAGGATCCAGCACCTCAGGAATATGCAAAATCTCTTCTAATTTTAATTTTACTATTTTTTCAGGGGTTTCAGAGACCTTTCCTCCTTGCTACTGCAGGACCTATATTGCATTTGGGTCATTGAAAGAAATTAAGCGTGATCTTGAAACTGTGCATGTGGGAATATTGTATCAAATTGAAGTGATTGTGGGGAAATAGAGTGAGCAGGAGGTGGGCTCAGAGCTTTAATCTGACATCCCCTGCTCTCAAGAAGTGCTCCTCAAAACAGGTGGAACTGGCTCATGCATATTTGCTGCTCAATGTTCTTTTAACTCCTTGACACAGGACATCTTTGTGGTGGCCAGTAACAGCAGAGAATTAGCCCTTGGAGGAGGCAGGTGGTTTGGGAAAATTTTCTTCTAGCCTTTGATCATCTTCATATCACTGTGGGCCTTATCCCTCTGTTTAACAGTCTTTGGGATAATGAAGGTTTTATTTTTTAAGCTCCCTTTCTCTCTGTTGATTTTTTGCTTTGAAAGAGCTTACTCGTTTATCAGACTGAGAAAGATGTAATTCAAAAGGCAGTCATAAAACTGAAACTGTCAAAATAAATACTCAAGGATATCTAGGACAATAGTTTGAATATAATAACTGTTAGTAATTGGTAATTATCTGTAGACAAAAACAGAATTCAGTGTTTTTGCTGCACCTTTTCATAGACTTCTCTAAACGAGTAGGGATACATGGAAATACTGAAATTATTGTGCTGTTTCAGTGACTGAAAAGCTGTAAGGAAATGGTATTGTTACTGCATGGGATGTGATAACATCAACAGATGAATATTAATATTCTTCAGGGTATTTTCAGTGGTGTTTCCTAGACAAACATATATATAAAATAATTTTTCAAAAGAGCGTATCCATGGCTGTAGCTGATAAAATGTTGAGAGCTCTGCTGAGATCAGTAGAACTAGGTGTTACTTATCAGCTGGGTGTCGGGCTGTATGGTATGGTCTATGTACTCTTTATGTTTTATATTCACTAGGTGCAAAACGCCAAGAGGAATCCTCCTGCTAGAAAGAGGGCTTATTGCTCTGCTTGGTAAATTCAACACAAACAAAACTCCCAAACTCTCTAAATCCTTCTAAATTGCTCAAAATATTTTCTTGGTCAGTGATATTGCAAGAAACATATTGCTTTGGAGGTGACCTAATTTGAATCTTTTCTGAACTGCTTTATGATTAGAGCAGTCACATGCTGAGGTAGGACCCCATTAGTGGGTTTAAATCATCTGTTTACTTCTGAAAACACGCATTGTTATGAGCTCTGCTGACTATTGCCCCCCTCCCTTTTTTTTTTTTTTAATTTTCTTTTTCTTTTTTCTTTTTTTTTTTTTTTTCCCTCTTTTGCTGGACAGAACATCGCAGTCATACTGGTTTGGAAGCAAAATATGGAATGTTTTTCACTGCTGACCGAAGGCAGCCAAATGAACAGTATTTCTAGTAGTTTGAAAATCAGCAGTTAGCAGTTTCTTCACATTCTAACACTACCCAGCACTTTCCAGAGAGAACTCATTGTTTACAAGAAATCTGCTTTCCAAATCCGTTGCGGTGCCCTCCAGCCTTGACTATTAACTATTTGCAAAGTGGAAGCTAATCTACGGTTTGGGGAAAGATGGCAATAGATGAGTACCTGTGGATGGTCATTGTCGGTTTTATCATTGCTTTTATTTTAGCTTTCTCGGTTGGTGCAAATGATGTTGCAAATTCTTTCGGGACGGCTGTGGGCTCTGGTGTTGTTACTTTACGCCAGGCTTGCATTTTGGCTTCAGTTTTTGAAACCACTGGCTCAGTATTACTGGGAGCAAAAGTAGGAGAAACAATTCGGAAAGGTATCATTGATGTTAACCTGTACAACAACACTGTCCCACTGCTGATGGCAGGAGAAGTGAGTGCAATGGTTGGTAAGTAACAATTTTCTATTCCAAGTTACATTTGTTGTGTATTTGTCACCCTGCTTGTCATGAATATTATTAATTTAGTCTTCCCATCTTCTGGACCTGCACATCTGTTTTTGTGTGAATGCAGGGGCCTGTATTCCTTTTTAAGTCTCCTATCTTTTTTTAAAATGCTTCTAATAATTTATATTTTTCAAGGTTCTGCCACTTAACTAATAGATGAAAAGAAATGTTTAACATAGTGGATCCTATATATGTAAAAGATACTGAAAAAATTATTTTGGAGATATTTGTGATGGTAAATGGAAAATATAAAAGCATAGCCTTTGTGTATGTACAGAAGATCCTACAGAATCAGCAGTTTGTAATCAGTATGTATGAGAAGGAATTCTTTTTTAAAAAGTTACCGAAAAGCCAAAAACATTTGTCTTAACTGATTGCCTAGCTGAGTGATTGCAATTAGTCCTACACAGCAGAACAAAGGGAGCAGTAAAGATAATCAGACATTTAAGGTCTTTTAGTTTTTCTGACCCAAACGACAGCAGAATCTGCCCCTGTGCTTGTGTTTGTAGTTAACTAAATCTCTGTTCAGAACAAACAGCATTTTCTGAGGTAAGTAACATTAAGCCACGGTATTTACTCTTTGTTTATATGCAAGAGGCTTTGTGAGCTTTCAGAGAGCTCCCTCAAGGAGCAAACCTGCTTTTAAAGGGCAGGAGGCAGCAGGGAAGAAACCCTTTTTCTGTGGGAGAGGCAGTCCGGCAAGGGGCCAGCCCTCCCACCTCAGTCTGGCAGGTTGGTGATATCCTGTGACAGGGTGGCGTGATTTACAAAAGCATCGCAGCATCCTCTGCTTGAAAGGGATGTTCCACTCTAAGATTTTCTTCCTTAAACCTGCTTAAATCTGACCTAAATATTATTTCCACCTATCCCTTCTAACCTCCTCACACTTTTTACGGAAGACCTGCACATGAGGTAGGTGAGTCTGTGCAGAGATCTACTACATGTGGTTATTTTCCTATTTTCCTTCGGGAAAGGGAAAATTTTAGCTTTCTTTTTTAAATTGTTTTTTAAAAAAAAATTTAATTGATCAAAATGGACATTGAGTGACAGTTTCTGGAGTTGTCAGGGGTGGCTTTGTGTGCCTCAGTGTGTGGAGCTTGTTCCCTTGGTTCTTTTGCTGCTGCTGAGCCTCCTGAAGGTTGGCCACCTTTCCTTGCCCAAGGGGAAGAGGGGTTGGTTAGCAAGAAATCACTGCTGGGACCACAGCCACTTCCACAGATGGTCCCACCTTAAACGACCTCAAGTGCTCTTGGGGCCCCCCCATCAGTTCCTCTTTCCTGATACCTTGCAAGGTCAGCTGCAGTTTTCTGGTCTTTCCCTCCAGGTGTTGGGTGGCTTTTTAGCACCATTCCACTTGCATCTTTTATCCTTGGTGCTTGCTGAGATAGCTCTGTCTTCTCCCATGGGCGTGAGCCAGAAGCAGTTCACACCATCTGAAACGTTAAGTGACCTGTGTGTTCTTGATATTCATTATTCCCACTGAAGGAAGGGTCCGTTTTCTTTTCTGTATCTATTTCTGGTATCCTGATCCTGGCAGGGCAAAGTTTTAAGTCTCAGATACCCCCTACAAAGGCAACTGGCCAGAAGCTCAAAGAAAACAACTTATTTGCATGCGTATTTACATAAGCCTGTGTGAACTTCATGACCAGTTGCATTCTCTTCCTCCAGTAGGGGCATTAAGAAGAAATTCCACATTTTAAGTCTCAGAATTAATCACAAATTACAAAATGCAGATTTCAATTTTTTTTTCCTCAAATCCACCTCCAGCTTTTTTCTGGATGCATATTTTTTCTGTGTTTTCTCTGAGTCTTCTTGGATGTTTTCTTTTCCTCTTTCTGTTTTTGCTCTGCATTTTTCCCCACCCTGTTCTCTCATGCCTCATGATCATGTTTTTGCAAATGGATTTAGCTTCTGAATTTCAATGAGGCTTAAATGAGTCAACAGTCTGGGAGAGACCAAAAGTCACTATATCCTCTTTCCAGATGCTGATGGAAGATCCTTTGATGCTTGCAGCAAACACCAGATGTAATTTTCAGGTCAACCTTCTCTCCTAAGAGAAAAGGAAGCAGGAAGTAATGGGATTAAAATTTTAAAACATAGCATTTTGTAGTAATTAGTAACACATTAAAATGTTGTTTACTAGGCAGATGAGAAGTTAAGGACTGTTGCTCTTGGGGGTAAATTGTAGTACTTCCCCAGCATTAACTAATTGTCAGGTTATTGTTAGGACTTGCCTGTGTGATGTTCTAGAGGTTTTGGTATGAGCTGAAGTCAGCAGCTGATGTGAGTGAGAAGATGCCACCAACAGAGATGACATCCCAGCCAGGATTAGCAGAGCCAAATACTAATCTTGTCCTGCAGGTGATGTGGTATTTGATGGGGCCTCACGGCTGGCATGGAGCACCAGAGCTCAGGAGAATGGATGCGGCAGGGGAGCATGAAACTCACTCTGGCCGAAAGCTGGTGCTAGCAACTTCTGGTCAGGGCAGTCCACAGCCAGCCCTCTGTCTTTAGGGGACATTAGCTGAGAGGAAAATGTGTGGGCCATGGTGTCAGCAGGCATGAAGAGTCCGAATTTGGGACTCTGTGACCAGTCTAGTGAGCCTCCTTCTTTCTAGGCTAATTTTGCAAAGATAAAAATTGGGAACATACATTTTATGTTAAAGAAGAGTTAAATCTTTGATGTAGATAGTTAAAGCACTGCAAGTCCCAGAGGCAAGTCCTGCTCTGGCATCCTTTGTATTTTCTTCTATTCTTTAAACTTCTTTAGATTATGCATTGTCCTTCTCAGACCATCCATTGGTCCTCCACCACCTTTTTCTTTCTCTGCTGTTTGTTTTCAGTTGAGCAACCTGGTCAAGTGGAAGGTCTCCTTGCCCATGGCATGGGGTTTGGAATTAGATGATGTTTTAAGGTCCCTTCCAACACAAACCATTCTGTGGTTCTATGAAGTTAAATAAACAAGAAATAATTCCTTACTCTTTCTATTTCCCCTGACAAAAAAACCCCAGTCCTCACTAGACATTTTCAGTGCAGCTGTGGCTTGGTTGCATTTTCCCTGTTTTTTATACTGAGTATTTTGTAATTACATATCTATGGTTGGCTTACCTTTTTATTTGGCTTCTTTCAAATGTAACCATCTGATTTCTCCTTCTCCTCACTTCCACTTGCTGATCTCTAAGTTCATGTCAAAGGTTTCAAAGTATTTTTATTTTTCTGTTAGTCCAGAGGAAAAGAAGCCAAAAAATTAAAGAGCAGGTGTTCCTTGATTGATCTAGAATTTCCACTAGCAAGAGAAGTAACAGTTGTTTTGGGACAATACGTGAGGAAAGATCAGTTTTACAAGCTGGTTGACTTCCAAATATAGCCACATATGATACCAGAAAATCACCATTTGCAGATGGCCCTGTTTCAAGACCTTCAAACCATCTTCTCATGCTGGAATTGAGGATGGAGATTGAAACTTTGGATAATCTGCCAGTGTACGATCAGTGACCTTGCTTTATCTACCTGTTAAGAGATCTGTTAAGAGAGGTGGCATGGGCCAGAAAATTCAGGATCTCTTATGGCAGTCTGATTGCTGCCATTGGTGACTCTAATACACGAAGATTTAGTATTAAGGTCAGGAAGTATTACGATGAAGAAAAGATCTTTGTAAGAATTCTCTAATATTAGGTGAGGTCCACAGGAAGCTTGTGTCACTCTCAAAAGTATTTTGGTGTCCTGAGGTTAGTGCCACTGCAGGAGAGGCAGGGATTGTGTGCCTTTGCAAAGTGAAAATGAGTTGGAGCATGGAGCTGCGTGCTCGAGAGCTTGGTGGCCAACTGTGTCTGATCTAACTCCTGAAAGTGGTACTTGGGGTACTTTTTTTTTCCCTGCGCTCTTGGCCAGCATCCTTCCTGGATGTCTTGTTGGGACACCAGATGTTATATTTACTTTATAGACCACTAAGCGCCATCCCTTAGTTAGGGGAACTTACTTCCTTCTGCCAGGGTGTCTTTGGCTTCCCCATGACTAAGATAAGCCTTTTCTGCAGACTTGAATTTCTCCAGTGCAACAATGAGCTGCAAATGAAGGCAGTGAGAGAGTCTTTATTCCCTCCTCAGTCCATTTTTCCTATAGAGGACTGAATGGTTATGTATCACCGAGATGAGGCATAAAAGCTCTCTGCCCCACAACTTGAACCTTTCTCTGGTAGTGTCCAAGTTTAGGAGCATGGGTAGTTCACTAGTGAAATGCTGAATACCTCCTCATACTGATCACTTGCAGGCTTCCATGATCAGCTATCAAGAATGAGATTTTCTAAGCTTGAGTACACTGGGAGCAGTTTGTGTACTTAATCATGCAAGCTGTAAATACTGAAAGCAGAACTGTTTTGAGTTGCTGGGAGCTGTTAGTCATAAACAGTCATAACTAAGACGTAGCATTCAAAGCTGCTATTAAACTGTCTTAGTATCTGCTTTTAGAGACAGAACAGGAACAAAACTCTCTTTAGAAGATCTCTCTTATGTATGTGGAGTGTAGGCAGCACTTGTAAAAGAATGTGGGCATGTGGCAGAGAATTTTCTGTGTTACATTATTGTTTATACCATATGGTTCATTTGTTTCTAGGTTCTGCTGTTTGGCAGCTAATTGCATCGTTCTTGAAACTCCCAATATCAGGGACCCATTGCATTGTAGGTGCTACGATTGGATTTTCTCTGGTGGCAATTGGCACACAGGGTGTTCAGTGGATGCAGCTTGTCAAGATTGGTAAGTGCTGTCTCCTTTTATGTGTGGGGGTATGTGAAATAGTGTGTTGTGCCTGCAAAGAACATTCCCAGAAATCTGCTTTGTGCTGATAGCACTTCCTCATTAATTTATTTTCCACCCCAGTCGTATCATTCAGAAAATGCGCTAGTGCCATGTTCATTAAGGGCTGCAGTGTGTCTCCAGTGGAGAAAGGGGGAAGACAAAAGTTGTACCTCTGCAGTGGTAAGCTGGGGACACATTGACCCTCAAGAGACATGCTTCAAGGTGACATTCCTCCTCTTCTAATTCTTTTTGTGGCAGCTCATACTACCCTGTTCTTGCTCTCAACAATGTGAATGCTATCATGTGAATGCCCACAGTCATGTTTCTCCACCCACCACCTTCAGGGCATACAGCACGTTTAACTCACAGCCTCCCATTGCCAAGATCAGTACATCCAAGCAGAGATGTGATGGAGTGCTTTGTTATTATTTTGGAAGCCTTTGGAACTTAAGGTGCAGACTAAAGTCTCTACTAAAAGGATTTTATGCTGAAGGCATGGTAATATATTTGAATTTTAGCAATACATGTATTTTTTAAATGTCAATAGTAAAAGAGAGTTTTCAGTGACAGCAGAATCAATGTTAACCATGCAGCAAACAATAAATCACTCTGGATGAGATTTTCAGAGTGCTGCCCTAATCTGGTTTTATTGAAATTAGTGGGAGCTTTGATACCTACTTCAGTTAAATCAGTCCTGGACACTTGCAGTGCTGGCCTGCAAAAAATGTACACACATTATACATTACAGTTGATGCTTCTCTGGCATTTTGGAACTCGAGACTGTTACCCTGGGAGCAGCATGGCATCCTGATAGATGCAGTTGCTTTCCACTTGCTTGCAACATTTGTGGTCATGGTGATTAGGAAATTACAGCGCTTTCTTGGTCTACTCTGATTCAAACTACAAGAAACTTTTCTGATGAATTTGATTGCTAAACTTGCAAAAGTAGCAGGAAATGCTTTGGCTGATGTTTCTCATGGTGCCTAGCACTACTTTGACTTTAATGAGTGTCAGTGGACATTGAGTTGCACCAGTTGTAAGTAAACATACAGAACGTTTATTCCAGTTGTACAAGAACTGTTTTAAATTTATTGCTCATTAACAATGTACTTAACAATTATGCAAGAATACTGTTTATTTCAAGTTTCATTCTTTCTTCAACACAGTTGCCTCTTGGTTTATTTCCCCACTGTTATCTGGCTTCATGTCTGGAATCCTCTTTGTGCTGATCAGATTCTTCATTTTAAGCAAGGTAAAGGAATCTCACTATTAAAATGAGTGCTTAGTATGAAGGTTGTGTTTTAGCCTCCCATTTGAATGCTGGCATTTCCAGAGTTGAAAGTTGTGACTTCTTTTTGGACAGGAGACCAGTCATTTTTTAATAGCCTTTTGAGTTATACTTGCTCTTAGCAGTTCTGAAAGCTCACAGTAAGTAATCTGACAAGTATTTGAAGGTGCTATGTGATAATTAATATTGTATATTTTGTTTGGTCAGAGGATGGTACATTGAGGCTGCTTCTATATTAGTACAAGCTTGCTGGCATTGATTTAGCCTCACGATAGCTGTTCTGATTGTAATTTAAACAGAACAGTCCTCCCTTGAAGATACCCTAATTGGTATTTTAAAGTTGTGAAGTTTTAAGACTTGGTTTCCCAGCTCATCAGGCATTAGAAGATGGGCATCTGCCTATTTTGTACGCTCTCAAGAAACCTGAATCAATGCGTTTTAGTGACCTGAGGTAACATCAGTTCACATATCTCCAGTGCAAAAGATGACTTGCCTGCCACCCAGCATGAACTGGAAACTTGAACACTTTTATCTGCCTTTTCCATTTCTCTCACACCATTCAGCTTGCTAAAATGGGGAAGTGCAGTGCATGACAGTGACCTAAAATAAGGGACACTATATTAGCAGTTATACAGGGAACCTAAATAGATGAGGGGATTAATTCTTCTGCTATAAATAGTACCACCTGTAACCTCAGCTTCATCGTTCTTTATTTCTGCTCTAAATAAATGTCAGTGGTAAAAACAGATGATAGATTTGATCAGATTCAGCTTTGGATAAAAAATAACTCAAGTTGCATAAAAGACGAGGAAAGGTTCCACTATTGTATTGAAAGCCTAGCAACTTAAGAAATTAGTCATCAGAATCACGTGAACTCTGGTATTAAAGCCACATATTTAAGCATTCAAAAGACAGGAAAAGTTCAAATTAAGAAAATTGCCTCCCAACTGCCATGTGTGCCATTCACTAGGTAGTAAGATCTGTAGAGCTTCTGGCATAAGCTGGTAGTGACTTGTGTTGCGTGCATGTATAAAAAAAGAGCAGCTTTCTAGCTTGTGAGTCTGTGGCCTGTTATAGGGCTCCATGCCCTTTTTGGGGGTGTCTGTGAATAGCAGCTGGCCCTGCAATTACAGTCCATCTGCATCATGCTTTGGGACCAGGGCATAGCACAGGGCAGCCACAGCCTTTTCTCAGCTCCCTTTTATAGCTCATGGCAGCAAGAAATAAAACTAAATTAGCCAGCCCTCAGCTCTGCCAGGCTCTTTGCAAACACGTGGAGCCCCTCAAAAGGCCAAAGCAGTCCCTCACAAAGGCTTTGTCCATGGCTCACACGATGTGTTTCCGCTGTGCCCTCAGCTGAGTCTTTCCTTGTGAATGCTGAGAGCATGAGAGCACAGCGGGCAGCAGACAAGGTGCCACGCTAGACACTGGCTGCTCACTTTATGTCTGTTACCTGTTTAATGCAGCCAGACACTTGGGATTTCAGAGATTTCTGTTAGCTGGTAGGAAGTGCCAGGCTGTTTCGGTCAAAATGGAGAGCTTAGGAATATGGTTTTGAGATGGATGCATTGCACTGCTGCTTGTAGCACTGGTAAAAAACATCAAAGCCCTCTCCTGCTTGGCATCCTCAGTCGTGCTAAGTGAAAGGGACTCCTCATCTTGAACACAAAATAAATAAGAACACACTTGCAGAAAGAAACCTGCCCCCGGGTCACTCAGCAGGTCTGCAGCTGACTGGAAAGTAAAATGCGTGTCCCTGGTTCCCATTAACACTATCAAGGTTCCCCAGAATGTTGGTGCTTGCCAGGACCAGCATTGTGGATTTGGGTGTAACCAGGCAGGTCGCCATCCTTTCCTTTACATCCAAAAGCTCCACCTGCCTGGCACTGACTCGGGAGCACATGTTTCCCACATGGAAGTTCATGCTGGCAATAATCTGGTGCAAAATCCAACTAACATTTCCTTTTTTTCATGTTTTCTGTGCAGGAAGATCCTGTGCCCAATGGTCTCCGCGCACTCCCAGTGTTTTATGCAGCTACCATAGCTATTAATGTGTTTTCCATCATGTACACTGGGGCACCAGGTGAGTGAGCCAGGGAGGAATGGAAGGGTGGCTTCCCAAAGTGTATAAGGATGCTCTGCCAGCACCACCCAGACACCATAGGGTTATCTCCTACCTTAGGAGTTAACGAGGGCGAGAGTAAATCATTCACCTCCCCACACGCTTCTATTTGTGCGTGTGTTTTTGTGACACCCGCCTGACCACTCTGGCTAGTGGGGAAGAGCACAGCTACAAAAAAAATCCCTCTTTAGAGGAAGGGAAATTACTTAGATGCGGCTTTGGCTTCATAAATCTGAGCACATGTTGAGCTCTCAAAAGTACTCTAGGTTTGTGCATCAAGGAGTGAAGGTTCAGAGCAGGGCAGGAGAGCAGGTGCTGTTTGCACTCAGTGTAATGCTGTCACTCCACTGACATCAGCAGAGTCACTGTTCTGGCAGGTCTGGCTCAAGACTGTTATTTAAATTTACTTCTTTTTTTCCCTTTAATGATAAGAAACCCCAAGCCTGTTTCTTCATTGAATGCATCTTCTTTCTTTGGTGTTGTGTTTTGATTGCAACTCAGTAGAAGGAAATGAAATTGCAAGACTTTATTTATATTTTTGTATTTTTGTATATTTTACGTGCTCTTACATGTTTGTGTTTATTCATATGTATATTCATATTTTAATTTTTATTTTTATATTATTTGAATTTCTATATTCTTGTATGTATGTTTGTATATTTATATTGTCACATTTTATGTTTATGTATTTGCCTTTATATTTTTGTAGTTTACTGAAGTGGTATACATTTAAACACACACTTGTAGCAAAAGGGTTCAGAACAAGGATGTTCAGTGATCTCAACTACTTTGTTGAAGACTCTGGTCATTAAATGTTATCTTTAGGTTACATTATTGTCCAAGAACTATGAACGACCAGGCAATTGAAGACAGACTCCTTTACATGGCCCTGAGTTAAGAAAGCAGGCTTAGAATGTGACCTTTTTTTGAATGGAAATATTTTTTTAAAATCCAGCACACTGGATGTACTAGATAATGCAATTGGTAGACCCTACTCCATAGCATAGCACTACTGGAATTAATAAAAAACTTGAGACATTTCCAATCTGAAGGTAACATAACTATTCCTCTTAAGTCTAATTGGCTACGGATCCAAGATATTTCACAGTAAATCAGCTGTATAACTCACATTTCCTAGTTAGTTGTACTGCAGAAGTAGGTCAGGCACTCACAGTGACTCATTAAGCAAAACAAATGAAACAAGAATCTTAATGTCCCTTCTGTTTCAGCTTAGCAATCTCTAAAGTGTGTGACTAAAAAGGTGGGACTCCATTTTTGATACCGGGGAAGTACATATTTACTCTCCAAGGCCTCTGTTCTGGCAACATTTACTCACAAGGATGAATTAATCACATAGATTTCAACATAGGCAATATATATGGGTTTGAAAGATCAGAGTCCAAGCTTTTTCTTCATCAAGAATTGGATTGTTTCATTGAACAAGTACAAGGATCTCTGTTGGGGGAATAATTACAGAAACATGAGTTGTTGACATCGCTGTGCATTGCAGGATGAAGCTTCAGCTTTGGAGTGCTGCATTAAGCTAATATCGTAAGCAAATAAGGGCTTAGGGTAAGCTAAGCATCAGGCTTTATGGACCAGAGTAAAGGTCAGGTAAACACTTAACATAATGGGCAGTGTAGTTCAACATGCATCCATGTATGAAAGCACTGCAAACTTGTTTTAGCAGCCCTGATGTGGGGGTTTTACCCTTGGCTCTTTTGGAAATAAGGTCACAGTGGGGCAACAGGAAACTGGAAGACTAAACCTGCAAATGTTTCCATGTCAACTGTACCTTTAAAACCTGCAGTAACTGGTAATATGTTAAAAGTCACCAGCACCTTCATGTTAGCTTTGAATACAGTGTGAACACTGACTTTTCTGCAAGAGACTGCTCTTTCACTGCCTGGAATAATTAAATCATGTTAATTTATGCCTAGCTTGGATTTTATTTCTTTGTCTTTACAGTACTGGGACTGATACTGCCTATGTGGGCCATTGCTCTAATATCAGTTGGCGTGTCCTTAGTATTTGCTGTCTTAGTCTGGATTTTTGTGTGTCCCTGGATGAAGAGAAAAATAGAAAGTAAGTAGTTATTTGATGAAATGTGAGTGATATAAAATCATGGAGAATTACATTTCAGAGGTGGAAGTGCCGTCGAGAGGTCCAGTCCCCACCCACAGGCAGGATGTGCCTAAACTATTCCTCATGTATTTGTGTAATTTGCTTTAAAAATCTACAGTGGTAGAAATTCAAAACCTTGTTAGGCAAGCCATTGCAGTGCTCACTTTTGGAGTCTAGCAGAAACAGGAAAATAAAACCTGGAATATAATCTGGTTTATATTTTATTAAGAAAAAGTTAAAGAGAAAAAACCTGTCAGAATGATCATCTTTAAGTGACTGTTTTAGCTTTACAGTAAGTTGGACTGATCACAGCTGTTAGGTTTACAGTCTTTTGCTTGTTTGCTTTGCTACTCTCAACAAATGCATTGTTTAAAATGCAGAGAAGAGTTTCAGGTTTCATTAACAGATTAACACCTCAGTGTTTTACTTCAGTTACCTACTTCGTTGAATTTTATAGGAAGAAACAAAGATGTGGAATTTTCACACATGAACTTATTCAAGATAAGTGTTAGAAATAAATAGTGTGTATATGAAACGAAGCTTGGTTATTGTAACCAAGTTAAACTATGCTGTTGATGCAAACCATGGAAACTTAAGTAACAAGTGCTATAGGTTGGGTTTAACATTACAGTACTGTTATTTCCTTAGGCCGGTTAAAGAAAGATGCTGTACTGTCAAGGATATCAGATGAAAGTCTTGATAAAATTCAAGATGAAGAAACACCAGTCTTTAAAGAGCTTCCTGGTGCCAAAGCATCTGATGAGAGCACGATACCCCTTACTGGCTTAGTAACAGAAGCTGCTGGGGCATCAGATACTATTGCGAATGGAAACCATCCACGTGTACCATATGGTAAGGAACTAAGACAATTTAGAGGATTTGTCTTCTTCCTGTTTCAATGAGGTTTCCGTTAGTAGGTCTCTGCTGTAAATAGTAATTTAGTGTTTGGAACTTCCATCTCTAATCCCTTTTCAGTGCGTGTTTGGAAAGATGCTCATTTACAAGTGACATTTTCTGGGGAGGACGTAAAATCAATTACATTTTGTTTGGTTGTATTTCAGTTTTGGAAACAGCTGAAAAAAATTACTTGCCTTTTTGCGTTGCTTTACTTTGTATTCTTAATGATGTTTCCATCTTTTCAAGCAGTGGAAAAATACAGAGCACAGATTGCTGATGTATGAAGGTTAAATTCAGCATAAAGATGATTAGCATAATACAATGGGAGATGAAAAGATTTGGGCTTTAGTTAACAAATGTACAACCATTTGGAGCGTGTCCACTGGAAAAATCTCACACATTGTTTTCTGATCATATATTTGTAAGAAGTAGACTTGTGTGCATAAAGCTCTTTGTATTCTGCCACGTGGTGGGATCACCCCCTTCACTTAGTGGTCTGCTGACTTTGATATCACTTTACTAACATCTACAAAGCCCTGTAATTTGGTTAATAAATGCCTAATATATTCAACTGATTCTTACAAATTCAAGTAAGTCATGACGTGGAGCCCTTAAAGTGTGTGCTTCCAGTTTAAAAATAGCTAAACCCAATTCCAAATGTTGCACAGTGAAAATCTGGGAAGTCAGGAAATGAAAAAGACAATTTCTTCAGAAATATTACTTGTGATACATTTTGATATGTGTCCTACAGTGTATGCTAACATTAAATGTATACAGTGGGAATAATCATCATCATGTTCGCAGAACTAGTATATAGAAAATGTTGCAATATCTAAGGAAATACTTCTGCAGAACATGAACTTTTTTGCTTTGTTTTTTTAAAATTATTTTTGAAAGCTATGTAAAGGTCTCCTAAACAAATGAGTATGAATGAAATGTCTCTTAAACATATAAGTCCCAGTATTAAATTGCAGTAAACCACATTTCAGAAATCCTAATTATTCCTGTTCAATGTAGCCAAAACCTCAGAAAAAGCAGAGCTTGCTTTACAATAAAGGAATTTTATGGAAATTTAGTTTTTCAAAGAACCTGAGGATTTAACCATCAAGTATCAAGTTCGAATAGCTGATCCCAAGTGACTTGCTGCAGGTCATACAGCATTTCTGGGGAGACTCAATACTGGAACAAAGCTCTTTTTGCACAGAAGATGAGAGGCTTTATTTTGCAGTGAATTGAATCTTGGCTTATTTACTGCATGTGGTGCAAATTGATCTTCGTTGTCTTGTATTCTCAGATGGCAGCCACGTTATTGTCTTGTGTTGGAGGAAGGGGGCTTTTGTATTGCATTTTGTGTAAATAAAACCTCTAAATCTCTCCCTTTCTAGGAAGGGCATTTTCAGTGACACACACCTCAGTGAAATCACCTGTTTCCAATGGCACCTTCAGCTTTGATGGCCATGTGAGGAGCGATGGCCATGTTTATCACACTGTGCACAAGGACTCAGGTTTATACAAAGACTTGCTCCACAAAATCCACCTGGACAGGGCCAATGATGAGAGGCCCACTGCAGAAAACAACTACAAACTCTTGCGGCGCAACAACAGCTACACTTGTTACACTGCTGCTATTTGTGGCATGCCTGTGCATTCTTCCTTTAAGGCAGCGGATACTTCTACTCCAGAAGACAGTGAGAAGCTGGTAGGAGACACCGTTTCCTACTCCAAGAAGCGAGTGCGCTATGACAGCTACTCCAGCTATTGCAACGCAGTGGCTGAGGCAGAGATTGAGGCAGAGGAAGGTGGGGTGGAAATGAAGTTGGCCTCTGAACTCGCAGATCCTAACCGGCCCCCCATTGAGCCTGTGGAAGAGGATAAGGAAGAGAAAGACACCTCTCAGGTCCATCTACTTTTCCACTTCCTCCAGATCTTAACAGCCTGCTTTGGATCCTTTGCCCATGGAGGCAATGATGTCAGGTAAGAGGACAAGATCTCACAAACCAGAAATTTTACAGTTTGACTACGTGGAGTGAGGTTTGCCAGTTTGGCTGGTTGGAAAGCATGTTCATTTCTTCAGGTAGATGATCATCAGGGCTGTGTTTTACAAAGCATGTGGCATCAATGTCCCTGGTGCTTTCCTGGAGTTGCACTGCTTCGTCTATAATTTCTTTTCTTTTCAAGGGTAAAATCTTTTCTATTCACTGCTAAGTAATTGTTAAGTAATTAGTTTAATTTAGGTTTAATTTTGGCAATCTTGGAGGCATTGAGATTCCCCCCAACATTCAAGACACTGTAAAAGCAAACAGGACAGTCCCAGCCCTGCAGAATTTGCAGCCTATTTTAACTGCAAAATCAGAAATCTTCAACAGATGAGAGGTTTTAGACTATTTTTGCCATTAGATGAATTTCATCTCTTGTCACACAGCACCTCACCATCTTGGTGGCATGTGACTGAAGAGCAATTTGGGTGGGTTTGCTGTGTCTCTGGGAACATTGTGTATTTTACCTTAGGATTTGGCTGGACTGCCTCTTCCCTAGACCTGGAGCAATCCATTTGGTATTTAATCGACGCTTTTTCCAGTATCATGATAAGGTCCCCTGAGAAATTCTCTCAAGTGGCTTGTTGAAGCAGCTGTCCTTATTTGGGTTGTGGCTGGAGCTGTACTGAGTCCCCTTCCTGCTGGACCCTTGCCATGTTAGCCATGCTCTGACGGTGTCTGTTTCAGTGTTTTCAGCAGGACTTTACAGCATTCATAATTTTCCTCGTCCTCCTTAGGCTTCTGGGAAAACCCTGGCCCACTCTGCAAGGAGAACACTTATTGCTCTTCGCTCTTGTCAGCCACCCAATTTAACTTAGAACTCACCGTGGAAACACTTAAAAACATGTTTTTTCATTCCCGATCCATCCAGTATCCTGGGAATTCAGAACAGGGCTTATCTGAAGAGCCGTTTGTACTTCCCTGGTATCCACAGGGATCTGGCTCTGGGAAGGAGTCCAGAGTCCCCTCATCCTCTGGATCAGAGGGCAGTGGTGCAGCTTTCTTTCCTCTCAGATGGTCTCTGTTGTTAAAGACTTCTGCTCTGACCACACTGGCCAAGAGCAAAGACCCATGGGGGTCCAATGTCCAAGCTCTGCAAGTGGCCAGCAGCAAGTCCTGAAGGGAACACAGGAATAAGAACAAAGACTGCTGATACTTCTTGTAATGTACCGTGGGAAATAACATTGCAGAAAGTTCACAGCCTACCTCAGTAGGTGCCCCAGCTCCTTTATTCCCTGCAGGTGATGCTTATACATACTCCTCAAGGACTCACGTGTTAATGCAAGCATCACCTGCATGTTATGTAGGGGGAAAGGGTAGTTGATTTTATTAAAAGTGATCTGTAAGGATGCAGTTAGTTCAGAAATCAGATTTGGTGTCAACAGGAGCTGGCCAGGAAGAAATACGAAATTCAGACTCTGTGCTGTATGTGTTGTTGCATCTTACAGCCTAATTCCCTTAGAATTTTGCATTTGGACTGGCTTGTTACTGTGGCAATATCCTTTCCTGAAAATTCATATGTTTTTAATGTTTTCAGATCCCTACTTCTGTTGGTGATCCTATCACATTTTCCAGGAAGTGTGTTTTTATTAAATGCTGTTTATTCCAAAATCTCTTCTTAAGCTGAATTTGTATCACTGCAAAACTAAAGAACAAGTTGGCTTCATTTTGTCAAAGCTGGTAGAAAAGTAGGAAGATGGTCATGTGTGTAGGATTGGATAGGAACCCATCCTTGCAACTGTACTAAGTTCCAGCTAAACAATAAAATTAAAGACACCTTCGTATGCCTCAAAGATTTAGTAGATAAAATTCTCTGGGAAGGCAGATATCTATCCTGAGGATCATATAGCAGAGACGTTTTGCTGGTCTTTGTCTAGTGGAGCAAAAGATGTCTTGGCTCTGCCACATATTGCATGAGGTCTGCAGAGCTCGAAAGGCAGTGCATTGTTTAAAAAATAATGCAATAGAACCTAGTGAGTAGCACAGCTTTCTGTTCACATTTCTGTAAGAAAGTAAGCCCTGGCAGGCCATCTTCCACTGACGACTGCTATCTTTTCATCTCCCTCCTTCGTACACTTTCCTTCTGCTCATTTTAGGTGCTGCTGTCAAGCTGTTTCTCTATTTTTTTTCCTCAGCCTTGAATCCTGTTGTTAAAATCCTGCTTTCCCCTGCATTTGGTTTTAAGCTCCTCACTCATATATTTAGCACCTCCATTGTCCATGTCTTTTTCTTTGGACTTGACTCCAACATTTTCTTTCCCTATCCTGGAACTTACTCTTGTGCCATGTTTTCTATTTTTTTTCCATCAGGCTGTTTGTTGGTATTTCTTGAAGGGAAGGGAGCAGATAAGAGGAGCAAAGAAAGAAGAATAAAAAGCCAATATGAAACTTAAAAACTGCAGGTGATTGCAAGGTAGATGATTGACCTGTTTTAGAACATATTTAATCATGGGGCATACAGTACAGACTGAACTGTGATGGAGCTCAGAAAAACTTCATGGATCAGAAGTGCCCCATGTAATTTAGACAGCACTTCAGTGGACAAAAGATCATATGGAGATCTCTCTTGTTTCACTGTCCAGGATTTACCCATGGACCTGGAAGAGTTAAATCAGTATTTTGCCCTCAACTGCAGAACTATTTCATAAGTAACTCATGGGATAGTTAGACCCCAGTTTCTTCTGAGAGGATGCTTTTTAGCATCCTAATGAAATCAGCCATCTTTGCTGTAGGAGCTGACATTTTCAGCCATCAGGGCTCATGTTCAGGCTGACATCAGCAGGGATCCTGGCTGGGGCAGCTGTGTGTTGAAAGAAACAGGGAATGATGGTAGCTCCTTATTTGGGTGACTGTTTTGTTCGGATCATCCCCTCCTGCCACTGCCGCCAAGCTTATGTGCACTGTGTCAAGGGTGCTGGAGCCCTTCCAGGGCTGGGACCAGCTGAGCCAGGCTGAGAGCCTTGTGACACAAAATCCCAACTAAATGTGTTGGGACAGAACTGCTGAAAAAAATGTTGTTGAACTTAATTAGCAGCGCCAAGTGAGCAGGTCCCACTGGCTCAGCAGCTGAGCACAAAGGGAGTGCATCAGGTCATTGCAAGGGCAATGGGAGAATAAAAAGGGCAGGATGGAAAAAAGGCCTGGGCCAGGAGCGTGACACAAGGAGAACTGCCAGCTTTTAAATGCTTGTTCAGAGCCAGCTTTCCAGAGAGGCTGGGAGGCTGGGCTTTGTTGGCCAGCAGGGATTATATGCACCTATGGTTGAGTTGGACTGAGCTTATTTTTCTGTAGATACAGGCTGGTTCAGCAGGAATTGTGATCAGGAGCAGCCTACCACAGCAGCCTACCTGTATAACAACAAATAGCGGAAGAGTTCCTGAAGCTGTAGGGTTTATGCTGTGTTTTACAGTCTGGAAGCATGTCTGAATTAACTAGTTCTCAAAAACAGAGGCAGTTGGGCAGGCTGTTTTGGACATGGCTAGAAAGGACTGCTAACCCCGAAAAGCTAATATGAAACTTAAAAACTGCAGGTGATTGCAAGGTAGATGATTGACCTGTTTTAGAACATATTTAATCATGGGGCATACAGTACAGACTGAACCGTGATGGAGCTCAGAAAAACTTCATGGATCAGAAGTGCCCCATGTAATTTAGACAGCACTTTAGTGGACAAAAGATCATATGGAGACCTCTCTTGTTTCACTGTCCAGGTTTTACCCATGGACCTGGAAAAGTTAAATCAGTATTTTGCCCTCAACTGCAGAACTATTTCATAAGTAACTCATGGGGTAGTTAGACCCCAGTTTCTTCTGAGAGGATGCTTTTTAGCATCCTAATGAAATCAGCCATCTTTGCTGTAGGAGCTGACATTTTCAGCCATCAGGGCTCATGTTCAGGCTGACATCAGCAGGGATCCTGGCTGGGGCAGCTGTGTGTTAAAAGAAACTGGGAGTCATGCTTTCTCTGGTCCCCAGCACAGCAGTGGCCGTGGCTGTTTTACTACTGGGCTGGGAATGAGAAAGCTAGGAGCCAACAGTATATTCACCCCAAAGTCCTATCCTAGCAAATGGGAAGATGCTTTTGATGACTCAAGCAGTCTCTAGAGTTTGTTATTCCTTGAATTCTTGCAATCAAAGCAGGATGACCCACAGAGAGATGCTGTAGGTCAGTGCGAGTTTTGCTGATTAAGATATGCTGTTTATGCTGTGAAGAAAGCCTGAGCCTTGTACTCCTACACACCTGTCTGTGCATGTGTTTAGTCATTTCTGATACAGATTCCTTCTCCATTAAGTGTGCAGCCTCTTCTGTCTCTTACTACCCTCCTTCTCTGCCTCAGGCCATCACTCCTGCTGTCACAGGAGAAAAACCCTGGGGGTGTCAGAATGAGTTTTGTGCCCTGGCTAGTGTGAGCAGGCAGCTACCTGGGCCCATGGATTTGGGCGATGGAGGAAGGTTGATTTAGTACTGTGACGGTGGCAGGAGGTGTGATGCTCCAGCTGGGCAGGGTGACCATGGACCGTGCCACCACCCATGTCTGTGCATGCCAAGGGTCAGGCAGTGCTGGGGTTTGGCTGGTACATGCTGTCGGGAGGAGAAATCTGCCTGCAGACATTTCATGGGGATCTCAGTTTTCCGGAGTTCCTGCTGCATAAATTGTTCGAATGTGTCTGCTCTAATTAAGTTTCCTGTGGAGGACTACAGGACTCCCCTTGTGTATTCATGCTTAGATACTAGGAAAAAGGGGTCACTGGAGTTAGGAGTCTGCAGGTAATGCCACATAGATTTATGGCACAAGTTTAAGAAAGAATGCCTTTGATTATCCAAACAATATAGACTACATTACTGACAACAGGATTTAAAACCATTCCAGAACTATAGTAAAAATATTTAGTAATCTTAATGTATTTCTGCACATTTTTTCAGTGGTTTTAGGGAAGCTGACTGCTACTAGATAGGGAATTCATTTTTAAGCAAAACAGTTATAGAAACTAGGAAATGTTCTCCTCTCACCTTCATACAGATTTCACTGGAGTTTTAGGTCAGAGCACAGAAACGTAACATTCACCTTTTTCCTCTCTTACTAAAGTAAATGCAATGGGATTAAAGGAGGGAAGGGCCAGAACATTGCCAGTATCGTACTGCACACAGAGAGCTTAGTGGGATTCAGCCTTTTGGCTAAATAAGGAGTCTAAAGGATCTATAGTAAGGCTGGATTACAAAACAAGTATTTCCTATTTCCTCCCTGAGAGTTGCAGTCAAGATCACTTAGAATATTTAGGAAACTAATCTGTGTGTTATGATTAGTGAGGGAAGCCTCATTTGTGATTTCTTCCCTTTTTAATACTAGTCCATCCTGTAATTCCAGCCTGTACCCCAAGTAGATATGAATCTTCACTTGTGTCCTTTATTGTGCAGGTACATGGCATTTTTGTTGTGCCATGCAGACAAGTCAGAGAAGAGCAGCAAGAAGCAGGGTCTCCAGTGGGCATGGGAATCCCTCCCCATCCCTCTGTTAGCAGGGCCCATGGCTGGGCTTGCTAGGGGAAAAGCTGATGCTGTTGGGCGCAGGGTAGGATGGACCCAACCCTCCAGGATCATCCAGGGAGGTGGGGTTTCAGGGCCAGTATTCACAAGACACAGAGATGAGCTGCAGGAATAAAAGCATGTCCACCCTGACTCATCAACACACCCAAAGCTTGTACTTCACAGGGCACAGCTCTGACACACTTACTATGCTATGGTAGGTGCACTATTCCAAGGCTGCCCAGTTATTTGAAGTAGGGTAAAACTCTCCTGATAATCTGACATCCCTGGAGATTAGGACATGTGTTTTTCCTGTTGCTACATACAGGCGTATCTTTCTTTCACTCTTACTCAGCTGGGTGATGTCTCAAGGCGTAACTGCAACCTATTCAGAAACATCATCCCACTGATGTTCCCTGTGGAAGGTTTGTTTGTGAAATCCTGGTTTGGGAAATAGTCAAATGTCTGGACATTTTATAATTATACTTGTAATACTGGATGCCTAATACAGATTTCTCAGATGGCTGTTTTGCTCGTCATTCAGCTTTAATTGGTCATAATGTATACCTCAAGGTTCCTTCACTCAACGAGCAAAAGTAGCTAAAAAACAACCTCCATTTTCAGGCAGCAGAGAATCTAAGCACGGTCACCAAGGAGTCTATACATTATTCACAAAGCATATTCAGTGTGTAGTTTTCAAATACAGTTAGATTTTCTTTTTGAGCAACTCACTTCTCCCCTCAAACAACAGTGAGGATAGTAGCAATGTTGCTACTTCATAAAATGTAACAACAAGTTTGACGGGGTTTGGTGATAGAGCATTCAGCTGATGGCTGAATTACTGGAAAAAGCCCCTTATTTTTTACTAAAAAAAAAAAAAGTGTTAGTCCTTATTCCTCCAGAGAAGGTCTTGGACTTGTGACCCAAAGGTAGTGAAAAATTTCTGCTTGTGTCTGTGTGTGCATGGGAAACTGTCATTTCTAAGCCTGTCTCATGATAGCTGAATGTGGGGATGGTTATTTTTGTTGGTAATACTATCTGTATTACAGGGAGAGGAGAAGCCAGCTCTATTTATAGTTCAGATTCACTGTCAAATGCTATCTTTCACAACAGTTTTATAAATGGTGTGTGACAGATTCTAAACCGGCACAAGCGAGCAGAAAAAGAGAAGTTGTGCCAGTTCATATTAGTCGAGAGCACTGGTGAAATCATCATGAGGGTCAGGCAGCACTTCAGAAACAAGGAGCAGCCCTTCAGTGAGCCACCATGAAACGCGTCTGCCAGTGCAAGTATTGCTGTGGGTGGTATTAAATCCTGCACTGCACCTCCAGGGAAGGCAAACAGCCCCTGTGCACCACCCTGGCTGAAAAGTCCTGTGTCCTGCGAGTAATCGGGCTGGCGGAGCCTGGCAGAGGTGGGGGAAAGTACTGGATGTGGAGAATACATTTTGCAGCAGGCAGACTCAGGAGATGGACTTCTTATGCCATAACATTTCATAAACTCATCCTAAAATTAACTCGTATTGGCCATCCCCTTGTGCTCAGTGGAAAAGTGTGTATTAAGTGTGCAAAATTAAAGTAATGCCATGAAAGGAGTGGCTTATGTTGTCTTTTAAACCCAATAGCTAAAGAATACAACAAATCCTCTAAAGCACTTCGATTTCATAGGAACCTGAGGGCAGTTTTACAGACAGATAGATGGGTAGATGGGGGTTCAGAGCTCCTGTGTGACTGTATCATGCTTTTTTCTTTTCTGAACTACCACGAATAAGACTCGGAGCTCCAGCACAAAGCAGAGTCAGTTAAGGTAAGTAGAAACCGGAGTGGGAGAGTAAGAGAAAATAACTTCTTGAAAATAGACTTGTGAAATGAGTCTTAGCCAAATGCATGGAAGATTGGAGGTCTGCTTTCCTGCTAGTCATGTCTTGAATCATATCAGCTAGAACCAGTAGGAAATACTGTGAAAGCCACAACCCAGTCTAGCCAGCATCCTTGTGGTTCATCTGGTTAGTCACTCAGCTGTAGGAGACATCTCTTAAGCAAACTCCCTTATCTAACAATGCCTTTTTTGTTGGTGGCGGTTCTTTTTATGTGTTGTTTCTCTCTTACCCTCTCCTACTGTCCTGTTGGGAGTGGTTGTCCTCTACCTCTGTGCAGAACCAAGATCATAGTCTTTGCAGTGCCTGAGTCAGACCCGTTTGCTATGAGCTTTTGGCAGTTTTGTGGTGGGACAGGCCTAGCAACTTCTTCTAGAGCTCTTTTCAATTGGCATAGGTAGCATTGATACCACAAGCCCCTTGGACTGGACCTCCTGAACAAATCTAGAAGCTGAAGGAGCCCATTGGAGAGCTGTGATGGTGCTAGATTCAAGACCCTGTTGTTGCTCTTCGTAACCACTCACAGATACTCAGGCTGGGAGATGCCACTGTCCCTAAGAGCTGAACATTTAAGTCACATTAAACATGATTTTCGGGGAGAGGAGAAACGTCCTTCTGGTATAGATAACCAGTGCTGTAGATACTCAAAAAGGAAAATAAAGTTAGTTACCTATGTCGTGGTCAGCTGTGGCCCAGCTAGCTATGACATTTCAATGGCAAAGAGACAGGAAGGGTCCTTGCATGAGACTTCCACGAGCTATTTATTCATAACTCCATGAAGGGAGCTAAGAAGCAAAGACGAAGTACAATGCAGGTACATGACTTTTATATGGAGGTGGGAAGAGCACCAGGGCCCAATGGGTTGAGGGCACAGGGGCGGTACATGGGTGGAGCCGGGGTACGGGAACCAATGGGGAAACGGTGAGGGAGGGAAAAGGGAACAAGGGCCAGTGGGAAGTGGGGAAGGGAGAACTCTCTGAATCGGGACATGTGAGGTAGAAAGGAGGCAGGGATAGTGGAACTGAGGTATATTAGCATAATGAAACAGAGCACCTTGGGAGAGGTCCCAGCTCTGCCAACCCAGGAAGGGGACCACCGCAGCCTCCCCCACACCAGTTCACTGACCACCACAGTTACTTTTTTGCCTATCCAAGCCTATATGGATCCAGTACTCTTCTGCTTTCTTTTCTTACAGTGAAGGTATCAGAAATGCTGCCTCTGTGGGCATCAGTGTTATCTCTTCTGGTCTGTTGGACAGAATCAGCCACTCAGTTTCTCTGAGGCTGAGCATAAGTCAGCAGAGTTTTGCCTTGTCATCCGTTGCCACAAATAAGAACCTTTTCTTCAAGGATTAAGCTTAGTTGATTCACAGAGGTGTTGCATTTGCAAATAATTAAAATTGGATTTTGATATGGAAGATCATAGTTTGCTGCTGCAGTTTTTTAAGCGTTTTCTGGCTTTTCATTTATGTTGGGACTGACAAATATGTATCTATAATCTCTTTGGAACTGTCAGGAATCAGTGCCTGAGCTCACTCCAAATGTGCCTGTTATTTTCAACAGGGAGGTTTTTTCCATGTCATACAGCACTGTAAAAAGGGATGATCAGTTTTCCCTTTATTCATCTACTCAATGTATTATTTGCCTTTATCCATCCTTCAGCATCCATCAGTTAATTCATGTACCTTTGTACATTGAATTACCTTTCTTTTTCTGTGCCCAAGAAGGCATTTAAATGTGCAAGTAACTTAATCCACACCTGAAAACACTGGAAAAGAAGTTTCAGGTCGATTTCAGAACATTAGAAATGCTTCAATCAAGAATTTATTTGTCTGTGGAAGTAAAATAATTCTTGCATTTAGGCCCTAAGGACTTTTTACATACTGTCCTTCCAAAATTCAACAAATCGAGTGCTTACTTGAGCACAGTATCAGACCAGAATTTTGAAGTGTTTTACCTAGTGGCAATCACTCTTTTATTTAAAGAGTCTTTAGTTCTTCATTGAAGACTACCCAGCATCTTCAAACCCACTGAATTTTATTATTCATGTTAGTTCACTAATTTATGTCCAGTATCTTTCTCAAAACCCATAAGAATTATTAATTCTTTTTTATATCAAAGAGCATTTTTAACTATTTTCATTTCCCTCGCAGCTTGGATGTTGCTGTGTGTGTTTACCAGGGAAAAGTTTTTCCTTATTACTTTGCTTCAGGATCACTTCTCAGGGTTCAGAGCTTGATTTCTCAAGGACCAGATGAAAGCAGGAGGGTCTCGTGTTGCTGAGATGTGCTGAGCTTTGCACTGCTGGCGACCCTTGTCTCTTGGCAATCACCCCTCAGCCCCTGGCACCTCAAATCTGGTAAAGATGGGATTCAAGGAAATTATTAACTGGCAGATAGAGTGGCCTGGTTTGCACAACATTTGACATTAAAACTGGCCCTTACTCCATCTGTGTGCTTTGGAGTGGAACCAGGAACTAAATTTAGCAGGTCCTGGCTCCAGGGCGAGCATGACTGTCAGTCCTGCCTGCGGTGCTCGCTGTGACCTGCTTTCCTATCGGTTTACAAAGAGGGGGGCTTCCGTGGTGGTTTTCAGATTTTTTGAATGACATTGGTCAGGTTTGCTCTGCTCTTCTCATGATTAGACATAAATATAGCACTGCCTCACTAGTTATGCTTTTTGGGTGATGAATAAATGCTGCTCAGCAAGGCAAGCACTTACTTGGTTTAGTAAAAGAGCTGAAAACAAAAGGGATGTTGAAATTCCTATCTGCTTTTTAGTATTTAAGCCTCTAAAGTAACTGGATACCAGCTTTCAAGTTTTTCTTCCAGCTAGAAGTTTCTGTCTAGAAACTTGATGCTTTTTTAGAATATACAGAGTCAGAAGTCTGACTCCAGCCACCAATATCAGAAGACCTGCGTTAAGAGTGGGAACTTCAGTGTTGCTGACTTCTAATGTTTTTCCAGATAGCAGCAGCAGGGTAGCAAAAAGGGCTTACGCCAGCTCTGTGTCACCAAAGGGTCCTCTCTGATCCAGTCCAACTCACTCTACAAGACATTTGAAGATGACTAAGTCACCTTCCCAGCTGATCATATCCCAAACTTTACAGGCTGTCAAACTAGATTATATTTCTATATTCTTGTCTGCAATGGTAAGTTTGTTCATTATTTCCCCTCTTTGACAAAAAGAGCTAATTTGATACTTGAATTTTAAAGATGCACAGGTCTTGAATTGGTAAATTCTGAGATAGTTTCAGTGTGGTACTGAAAATACTGATTTTTGTCACAGAACAGATATAATGAGGTATTATCAACTCTGACATTTCAGGAAACTATTTGTAAAAGAGAAATTCCTTTCAGGACTTGCTCTAGTTATCAGTGATGAAGTGACAACCGGAAGAGCAGCATGGTAAGTCACGTGCTGCGCTCTTTCCAGGTGAGAAAGAGTGTTGCCTGTAGGGTCAAGTCAGAGTAATACTGCGCCCATGATGAAGAAAAATCACACAGAAAATAACAGACTTCTTTCAAAAACACTATCTGCATCTTTTTAACTCAGGTGACACGTTTCTGTTTTCCAGCAATGCCATCGGTCCCCTCGTTGCGCTCTGGCTTATCTACGAGCAAGGTGGCGTAATGCAAGAAGCATCGACTCCCATTTGGCTGCTGTTTTATGGAGGTGTTGGGATCTGTGTAGGTCTCTGGGTCTGGGGAAGAAGAGTTATCCAGACTATGGGTAAAGACCTCACTCCAATCACACCATCAAGGTAGGTCCACAGGTGTCATTGTGGTTGTGTGAACTTTGTGTGTGAGCCAATCTGAGAAATTGCTGCTCCAGTATTTTGCTTGTAATGCAGTTTGCTGGATTTGCTGTGCTTTGATTTTAATGATAACCTGGCTTTGACTTCTCTGTCTTTCTAAGAAAATAAAAAAAATAAACAAAAAAGGAGAAAAAGAAAGCATGAGAAAAAGAAAAAGAAAGAGAGAAAGGAAAAAAGATAACCCTGTAATACTGAATGTGTTTAAGGCATAGAGGTCTGCATGAACAGACAGCAGTCTTCTGCTGATGACCTAAGTAGCGTGGTAGAAGGTGCATTTTGAAATGGCAAGATTACAGTGGCTTTCCCAGTGTGCTTCAGACTATTAAACCCATATGTATTTATTACAGTAATTTTCGTCTTTAATGCATACTCTACCTCTGCTGGTGCTTAACCGAATTACTAATTAGGCACGATTCACCGCAGCGTAGAGTAGTGAAGGTCTCTGACGCAATGAGCCGTACAGATGGGGTACTGCAGATGACTAGCCTGTGCTGTTCCCATTACTCAGCCCTTTCTTGTTCTCTTAACCTTACTCACATGACAAAAATCAGTTGGAGATAAAAGAGTCGAAAGAAGAAACGGGTAAGACTTTGGCACGCTGCATGGTATCAGTCCAAGCTGATGCAAAGAGTGATTGTGAAGTGTTTTCTTATGCTTCCTGCAGTGGATTCACTATTGAGTTGGCTTCGGCGTTCACAGTTGTGGTAGCTTCCAATGTTGGACTTCCTGTCAGTACTACACACTGCAAGGTATGCCTTTGCCCAGCGACTGCAGTCAAGGCAGTCTGGACTATTCATCTTAAAATTGTGCTTCTCGACCCAGGGATAATGGCATGGTGAGGGGAAAACAGCCGCTGACAGAGGATGGTTAGGTAGGGGTGTGTCAGCACATCTCGGTCATGTCAGCAACATGGGAAAGTAATCAGGCTTCCACAAAATGCATTGGAGTTGTCACAGTAAAGTCACTGGAATTGGCCACAGCATAAACTCCATAGCTGTTGGTGAAGAAAAACAGCACTTACAAAAACATGACCTCAATTTTGAAGCAAATGATTGCAAGGAACAGCCTGGTTTCCTCTGACAGTGCCATTTGAACCTGGTTGGGTAACATTTCTCCCTTGTTCAGAGGCTGCGCACCATTCGTCATTTATACTTGACTTTCTTGATAAGTGCATGGCATGGGATTTCCTGCATATAACTCTTTTACTACAGGTTTTCCATCTGTCTTCTTTTTTTTTTTTATTTCTTCACAGTGGATTTTGCATTGAAGTAATGTGTGCGCTAACGGTACTTGTAGCCTCAAATGTGGGTATTCCAATAAGCTCCACCCATTGCAAGGTATTGGAGTTTGCAGTGATCCTATCAGTAAATCACATCACTAGGACAAACCATAACAAAATCCAGGAGATACTGATTGTTGCAGATTGCCTTCACGGTGCCATGCCCTGCAGACCATGGCCGCAAAATAACGGGGCCCACTTTTAAAGGCAGGACAGCCAAGCAAAGTCAGCATTATAAGTAATTGCACAAAAGTCTGGACTGTCTTTCACCCCTACATGGTTGTACTGAACTAATATAGACATATAAAAATAACGTAGATTCGTAGTCTGTGTGAACCCCTTTACGTGTATTTTAAAGCCACTGTTACGAAAAACACTGCTACATCATTAAGCTAATATTTTAATCTCTCTCTTCTTTTAAACCAACTTGTCCTCACTTTTGTGCATTATAATACAGAATCCGGCCCTTGTAATTAGTCCTTTGAACAAGGTAGTTTGCTTTCTTTTTTTTTTTTTAAAGACCACTTCGGAGTATAGATACAGGCTGGGTAATGAGCAAAATTTAATTGTGTCATGAAGACATTTATATAGCTTGTAGACATCAGGGAGCATGTGGACATTTACACTGCTGGAAAAACATAATGGGAACCTGGAATTTCCCTGGGAAATTCTCAAGTCAAATATCCCGTCTTTCTTTCCTTTGTGTTTCCATGGGCTCCCAAGCTCCTGGACGTGCAGAGCTGTTTGTTTCTTTCACCCTCTGGCAGGATGTGGGGAAGCCCCTCCAAAATCAGAGACCCCAGAGTGGCAGTCCCTCTGCGTCATTGCATGCCACGAAGACCAAGCCCTAAGAAAAGACCTTGTAGGATTCACTACTGCACCCTGGAAACCTTGGAGCCCCTGGCTGGGGCTGGGGCAGGCAGGTTTCTGGGGATAACTGCTCCATGGCATGGCAGGCAGGCTGACAAGCCTGGCAGCCTTGCCTGTGACATTGACCTGCTTTCCAGTAAAAGAGTCAATGAAATCCACACATCCTGCAAAATGCCCAACGTTGGTTCAATTGGCCTTTTTCTAGTGAAAACTATTTCTTCAGAAAGCCTTCTTCTATTGCAAAATCATTTATTTCTTCTACCCTGGTGCTCTTTGAGGAGCAGCCAAGACTGAGCTGCTCTGAAAGGCTGTTCAGATTTCCTGGCATTGACAGAAATTTGGTTCCTCTGAATCAAGCAGGGAGGGGAAAAATAATAACAATGTTATCCACTTCTAAAAACGCTAGCCTGAAACCATGTCTCTTTAACCTGACTGATACATCAAATGCATGATGAAGAATTTGCCAGGGAGAATAATACAGCTTTGATTATCCCAGTTGCATGCCTGAAACACTTCTAGCCAACTGTTGTAAAAGAGAAAACACACTTTGGTCCAAACAAATAGACTGAATTTAAAAAGAAAATGTCTTAGAAGCCATAAGCTAATGAGAGGGGTATTCATTCACTCAATGCAGCTAAAAGCTTGGTCTTTTCTAACTGCAGAGCAAAATAGTTCTTTTAAAAAAATACTTCCATAAAAGCAGCTAATGTGCTTAGTCTGTGTCTACTCCCTGTAGCTTGCAGTATCTCATGAGATGGATCATTCTTAATGGGAAGATCCACTTTGCAATAGGATTAGACTGTTCCAAGGATGTCATGTTATTATAACTGACTCAGTGTTTCAGCAAAATGAGATCCTGAGTTGAAAGATTCTAAGTGAGCAACACAAGATAAAGCAAACACTTGTAACAGATGTATTCCTGTAATCCTTGTTTTCTTTGAGGGCCTAGGAAGGACTAAAAGAATTGTTAAATATCATTTGCTCCATGTGAAAATGCCTTGCTGAAAGTGCTGTCAGCCACTGAGTCAGAAATGCTTTCTTAAAAATGAGCAAAAAAATTATTTTACCTTAGGAACCCAAAAGGAAACAGGCTTGAGGTGAGCTTAATCTTGAGCCTCCAGCATCAGGGATTGGGAATTATTCTTTTCCTCAATATTTGCTCCACTGTGAAATAGCATTTGCTTGAGTGGGAGCGCTACTGAAGGGGTGTCAGTCATGTATGTGCAGCAGCTGGATAAACTGATGGCAAATGAGGAACAGCATGAAACAGCTGAGGTGGAGGGAAAACTTTTTGAGGTGAAACAGTAGACTGTAATGAAAAATGGAGACCAATTATGAAAGAAAGCACTGAGCAGATGTTTTCAGATCTTGTAGCAGATGTGGTGGCAAACTGGAGGTTCGTAGCAGGAAGAAAAGCATTAGCTTCTGGGGAATGTTTGTCAAGCCCTCTCAGATCAGGACCTACCTTTGGTCCTAAATCAGAGCCTTTGGTCCACATGAGGCAGTCACTGCCCAATGTGCCTGTCCCACATCTACGGCCAAGCGGCTTTTTCATGCTCAGTGCCTGCTGAGAGCCTGAACTGCACCTTCGTCTTTGCCACAGGTCCAAGGGGATAGGAAAGTCCTTTGAAAGCCTCCAGGCCAAGAGGTCTTGGAGGAAAGACCTAATCTTTTGAGTCTCCAAAGGAATTTGTGGGTCTGAATGCAGTAGCCACATTGCTCTGGCTGCACCAGTTCAACCTGCCCTGGGATTTAGCACCGAAAAGCCGGTGTGGTGTGAATGCAGACCTTCCCCTTCTGCTTCCCAAATGGGCAAATGATCATTTTGTCTTAGAGTGCCTGGTTTTTGTTCTCAGACTGGAGATTTAGAAATAAACATTTCTCAGCTGTAATGGAGTGTGTTCACATACAGATAAAATTAGAGTGCAGCCATTAAATGCTTTTCCTCTGCAAAAGTGACTTTGCTGAGGTCATTCTGTCAGCTCTGTTTTGCCCTTATGATTTTGCGGTTTTGAAAAATATTCTCTGTTGCTATGATTGAATTATCATGTTCTGTGTGTTCTTATTATACACCATTGCGCAGGAACAAGAGAGCCAAAAGCATTTCTGTAATGCTTTAAGCAGAGCATACTGAAGGCAAACTGCACTGGTTTCAAACCAATCTCAAAGTAGATATCATCTGAAATTCTACATAAGGTGTAGTGTGCCTACACCCAAGGATTAGCTACTCTCCTAACCTCTAGGCCATCAAAAATCACTATTAATAAACTAAACTTTAATAATGTTTAAAACAGGTTGCCAATGCCATCATTGCTGATACCATTTAAATTTCAGGAAGGACTCGTAGATTAGCATACGTAGAATGCAGTCTTGCTCAATAAGTAATGCTTCTTGTTGCAAGCATGACAGACGGATGCTAAGGACATGCAAAATGTAAAGCTGAGCCTAACAGCTGAGCTGCTGAAAGCCCAAATGCTGTTTCCTCGGGTTAATGCTTTGATGTAGTTACAAGTGTGGGGTTCCTCTTCATTGAAATACACCTCCACCTCCTAAATACACTTGCACCTCCTATATACAAAATAGCATATTGTGCACTCCAGGAGTATTCAGATGAAATATTATCTAACACATTTCCTTATTGGCTCAAGCTTTCAACAGAGGCCTTATTGATCAAGTTTAGTTTTCCCTTGTTTTGTCACAGGCACCCGAGAGTTACAGGGTCTTCCAGAAGTACTCTTCTCCAAAAAGAAACATTAAGCAGTAGTCAGAAGCTAAATAGGTGTTAGCAAAAGATGCAGATTTGATATCCCCATGCTATTTTTCCCTCATTCCCTGTACTCCTGGCATTTATAATTTTCCTGGCTCTGTACAAGGGGAGCAGCCCATCTTTTGATCTATAGGCAGGGACTGATACTCCCATTAAGAAAATAAGCAGGGAGGCAGGGATGGCACTTCAGGGAGCACATGCCTAGCTGTGTCTTGGAGTTTCCTTACCTTCAAAACAGGATATTCCTTCCACATTTCTTGCTGCTTTACTGTGCACTTTGAATAGACTTACACTGTTTTTGCTAACAGCATGGAAAGCACTTCCAGGACAGAAAGAAAATGCAAGTGTTTCTGAAGTTTTTGTATCATTTTTCGCTGAAAATGTTTTTCTCCGTCCATTTTTTTTTCTTAAAAAATGATGTGCTTTTTTTCTTAAGAAATGATGTGCTGGGTTTATACCTTATGAACTGAAAATACCTTTGAAGAAAGAAAAGATTGCAGCTTTGCCCATAACACAGTGTGTTTTGTCTACAAAACCACTGACCTACCCAGCTGCCCTGGTAGCACTGTCTTTGAAGGATATCTTGGTGTTTTATCCATCCCCCACCATCCTCTTGGTGTCTGTGCAGTTTGTGTGCCCCATAGTATTAGGCTGACGTCTTTGTCTGCAAGAGAGGATTTTAGCTCTGGATGCTTAGCTTGGCTAGCTGGCCCAGAAGGGCTAGTTTCCCTCACGGGGCTCAGACTGATGAGTTTGATGTACTGGGTCTAAGCCTGCACTGTCTGCCTGCCCGCTGCCAAGCCACCATCGCTGCCACAGGGTGGGCTCAGCTGCTTTTACCTTGCCACTGCCATCCTGTGTGTAGCCTGCAGTACTGGAATATGGATGTGGTGTTTTGAGTCAGTGCCTTACGCCAGGCTGTGAGCTGCACAGAGAGGGGTCAGCAGCTGCTTGTTGAACAGGCAGGGCACTCCAAACCAGCAAGAGGACAGGCAGGTGCAACAGGAAACATACTGGCTATCCTGGCCTGCCCCATGCAATGCTCTTCAGCAGAGCCTTAAAAACAACTTTCCTGGTGTTTTCCTGATTTTGGCTGCAGTCAGGCCAGAGTCAGTGGACACTTGCTCTCTCCCCTATGGACTGAGTCAGGTGGAGGGCTGCCTCAGTTGCACTGAAGGCCCATGTAGGAGTTAGCAGGGCAGAGAAAAACCCACCAACATATTTATTTGCCTTTGGCTGACCCCAAGAACCATGAAAAACAGGAGATCATTGAAAAACAAAGGTTTAAGTACCTTGGAAGTGTCACCCTCCTGTCACCACACCAGAAGAGAGCCATTGTATTCCTCAGGGTCTTCTTTATCTCAGAGCATCACTTGGTATCAGCTGACTGGCATTGGTGTGGCCGTGGGCATGTTACAGGTGTTCAGAAGTACCCCTCACACCTTGTCTCCCTCTCTCTTTCCCACGCTCCCAAGGTTGGCTCCGTGGTGGCTGTCGGCTGGATCCGCTCCAAGAAAGCCGTTGACTGGCACCTCTTCCGCAACATCTTCCTGGCATGGTTTGTGACTGTGCCGGTGGCTGGTTTGTTCAGCGCTGGGGTGATGGCACTGCTGATGTACGGGATCCTGCCTTACATTTGAGGAGCCTGCTCTGCCAGGAAAAGGGGAAATGGCCAAGCTACTACCAATGGGAGAAGCGTTCCCATGAAAGAAGCAGTCAGAGAGAATCCATCTTCCATACCTAACTTCTTATCTACTGTACATAACAATGTGTCATATTGGTGACATGGTGATGTGGTGCCATTTCTTATATATTAAAGAAATATATATGCATATAGTAGGTAACAATACCTAAGTTATATTATAAGTGGGGTGAAAATAATTGCCTAGAACTTAATATTTAGTAAAATTTGTACATAGTGTATCATTTTGGTGGCTATTTTTTAATCTTTTGAAGAAGAGTATGGATTAGGAAATGTTTCTTGTCCGTTTGATGTAAGAAGAAGCGAGGTACAGGACTGCATAACACATGAATTTTTTTAAGCTATTAAGATACTGGAACAAAATGTGCATAAATGCTTTTCATAAAATAACTTTGTTCATATCATATTGATTTTTGTGTATCATAGCGTGATGGTTATGGCTGTGTAAATACTTACAAACAGTAATTTTTAAATGGTGCATTTCCCTTATATATTTTGGATAAGAAAGTTTAGGAAGTACCAAAGAAGCAGGGGAATAGCTTGCCGATATTATGCTGTTGTCTCCATGTGTGTTGTATTTCCCCACCTCTGATTCAATGTTGTTTTCACCAAACTCTGGCCTGTGAGGCTGGGATAGTACTGTTCATGTCTTAATGTAACTTAAAAAAAAAAAGCGCACACAAAAAATTAGTTCTTGTGACTTAGTAGGGCAGCCCATGGCTCTCCACATTAGCTGATAGTAAACTGACTTCATTTTGTGGGTTGATACTTGAGTATCTCACTGCTCACTTTCTACCTTTCCCCTTCAAGTCTCAGCTCCCGGTTGCCCTGCTCTCGATTCCTGTGGGAGGACAGACTGTCAGCCTGCCCTCCTTCTCTCCATCCAGACACAAGCACACAAGACACGGTGGAGCGCACGGCACCCCCGTGTACAGAAGCAAAGGGCAGCAGCAGGCGGGAGAGGGCTCAGCCCTGAATTTCTGCTTGGAGGTAATGGGCGCCCATGGGAGTGCTGATCCATGCAGGGGAGGATGTGAGCAGGTGCTGCCTTCCCCGGCAAGTCCCATCCCACACCAGGCCGGCCAGCCTCCTGCTGTGCTGCCTACAGCGAGGAGGGGACAGGAGCCTGGCCCTGTGTCGATGGAGGTTGTATGGTAACCAGCATTTGGGATGAGATTTTTTTCACAGCAGCTCAGGGGAAAATGGCTAGCTACTTCCCCTGCACGCTTTTGGAAAGCACATTTGAGTGAAGGTTACTGTTTTGTAGGTGGGAGGCAAAGGGCAAGGGGTGCCCAGAGGAGGTTGGGAATCTATTACTGTTTAAATGCTGCTAAAATTTTGATAAAACGTTCTTGGTACTCCATTGTGATTTTTCCATTGGTCATTCATACCAAATTTATAATAAAAGGATAAACAGCCCTTATAACGCCTCTTGCGTGTTTGGAGTGTTACTCAGCTGTAATGGGAAGGTTACCCAGGCAGTTAAGGCCTACTCCTTAGCATCTGCCACCTTTTGTCCTTTGTCTGCTGTGGTCAGTGGGATCAAACCACACTCTGTGTGGTGCTGACAACACCTCCCTTTTCTTCCTGCTGTCCTGGGAGCCCAGTGCCCAGCCCTCGCTTTGCCCAGGCTTGGCTCACAGGCATCTCTCCATTGAGGTTTGGGAGCTCGGGGGCTGCTTTGGATGCATTCCCTGGGCACTCACTGCCTCCAACTGCCACCCTCACTCTGGCTCTCCTTTCTGGGGCTCTGGAATCATCCCTATTGCTGTGGCACCATGATGCTCAGTTTCCAAACCCTCTGAAACCCTAGAGCTGTGGTATAAATAGTGCTGGCAAATGGGTGGGACTGGTGGGCAGCAGCTGAGTGACCAGAGCAGCCAGTAAATGCATGGAGACAATTTGGGACCTGTGGAAGAACTCACCTTATCTTAGCACTTGCATAAACAAATGCCTGCCCAGTGGCCAAGCAGCTTCCCACCTTGTTTTATCTACAGAGACAAACGAGACTTCTCTTACTCCAGCAGCAGGGACGCGGCTGCAGCCCTGCCAGACAGGCAGCGTGCGGAGGGCTGCGCCAGCTCTGAGGTTATGTGATAATCCCCCAGCACACACAGCTGGGTGTCTGTCAACACACACATGTATAAATAAAACTGCTGTGAGGGAAATGGCTGGCAAGGAAGCATCTCCAAAATATTCCTGCCCCAGCTACAATTACCTTCAGTGTGAAGGGAGATGGAAAATCCAAAGTGACTTTCTTCACACCACAGAGGTGTCCTTTGCCACCCCAGAGAAGCAGAATCTGCAGGGGGAGCACAACTGGTGAAACATGGTGCAAATATGGGCACAGTTAAAATTCCCTTTGCTCAGGCAACAATCAAAATAGGTCTACTTTAAGCTCAAGAAATGGTAGGGGTTTTGCATTTTTTCAATACCATTGAAACTCAATGGGGCCAGAGAGCTGAGCTTGTTTAGCCAAGGCCTATTTAACAAGCAGATGCTGATAGACCTCGACAGAGACACGGGATCTTTGCACCCCACAGGGCTGCCCTGTCCCCTGGCAGAGCTCTTCCCACCGTGGTTCACGGCCACCAGGGCTGCAGCCTTCCCGGGCAGGACACAGGTCAGCATGGTTGTCACTGGGCAGACCTTGCTGTGTGCTGGGGAGAAGTGTGCACAGGCTGCTGGGGCTGCAGGAAAAGTGAACACAAGAAACAGGTCTGGAGGCAAGAGAGACAGAAGCCTGACGAAAATATTTATTACAAGTAAAAACTGCTTTAGGTGAGGAAATGCAGCCTGAATTTCAGAAACCAAAGTGTCTACTGTGCCTTATGGACCAGTGGTAAACCTTTGACTCAATCCAGCCTGAGGAGAGCCAGCTGGCAGTGTGTGAAGGTGCTGATAGTTATTCGCCGCAAATTGGGCCAGGAGACACTTCAGAGACAGAGTCAAAGAAGCAGGTATTTGCTTTATTTGGTACCGGGTATGTGTGGGGATTTCTCTTCCAAACACACACCCCAGCACTTCCTACAGCACAATATTATGGGTTGACTCATGAATATTCATCATATTCCTTGGGACAGGCATGGTTATACAAATTATTTCTCAGAATATCATTAGCATACATGCAACAAATACGCTGTGTGTCCTGGTGGTCGCACTGAGGAAGGCTTCTCCTCTTCCTCGGGGGTCTTTCTGATGAAGGCTAGTAGTCTTCCTCACAGTGCACTTTTCACCTTTCTCCCCAGGGCATGCGTGGTCGACCCTTTGAGGAATGATTCAGTGGTTTCTGAGATGATCCTTGTCCCCACTATCTTGACAAGATTAGGGCGAATCCGGCTTCTTAGGTTTTGTAGTTAGCATTTGTTGTCTCCTAATAGTTAACTGTGCTTACATGAGTTAGCTATTGATCACCCCTTTCTCAATCCCCCCTTTTTCTTTGGTCTTTTGTAATTCTTTACAAATTTTGCCTGTCTTGAAAGTAAGTACCCTTCTCTGTTGGGTTATACCATGGGTGTTATAGAAGAGCAGACCTGAAGGCCTACAAAAGCATCTTCCCTAGGCCCGATAGTAATCATGCAAACACTTCCAGGTCACCTGAGATGGGCTAGAAAAGAGGACTATGGGTTAATGACCTTCTTGACCAATGGCCTGTAAAATTGTGGTTAGTGACCTTATATGGTATTATTTACACCTTAACATAATAGGTAATATCTAGGGAATACTCCAGGTGAATGGGTGAAATCCTGGGATATGATCTTCCTGTTTATATGAGGTTA
>VZRO01000228.1:0-62541 GCA_013397915.1 Daphoenositta chrysoptera
TATAGTAATTTGGAGGGAAGGGGTGTTACATTCTCCATTCCAAGGAGGGCTACTGCCTTCCTTATCAGACACCTGTCTTTCAAACCAAGACAATGATTCTCTTACTTCTCATTCTAATTAGCCTGCATGATCAGTCATTCTCTTGTTTTTGTGGGTTTCTTGAGTCAGTGGTCACAATCTCACCCTGGTGGAGTTACCTTTTACCTAGCTGGGACTGATTTCAGCACAGTTTCTGATTTGGCTTTGTTACTTTTTTCTTATCTCTGCCAAATGTCTTTGAGGTCTGTCCACTATCAGTAGCGTTTTTTTCCCCAAACTCTGCTGTAAAACCTAGACCTAAACCAACTAAGCAATACAATCCTTCCCCTCCCTTTGAGGCTATGAGGCCTAGTTTTTGATTCACTGGTAATTCAAAACCCTGTTTCACAGCCCCATTTACTTTCTTTCTAACAGTCTGGGAACATTATTAACCATCTCTGATTCTTGAAATATCAATAGTGCCACCATTTACACAAAAGATTTACAGAAACTCTTTCAGGCTGCTGCATCCTATGTTTTCACTAAGGATGTCAGTAGTTTTTCATTTCACATTTGTTCTATCCATGTTTAAAAGACTCTAAAATTACAAAGATGCACAGATACAATTCTAGGTCCATGGTGTGGAGCAGCACAAAGTTTCTTTTAATTTTTCACATGTTTCCTCATGGTTTTTCTGTTTCTTTCATCAAAGATATGAAAGGCACTTTCACTTAGTAAACAATCTGAAGTGTCACTCTTAAGTGGCTACATTATCTGCAAATAAAAACCCTACACCTACTGTTTCTATTTAGCTATTCTGGTTTTGGCGTCCCTCAAACCTGTCTTTTCCTACTGCGTGAAATACACACTTTTGTCCTAATATGTGCCTGCTGAAGAGTAGTAGATAAGCATGGATAAATCTTATAGTCCAGCTATGCTGAATCTGCCACTTCCAGGATGTGTACCACATACACTCTTGTGATTTTTACCACAGAGACTGTCTGTATACATGCAATGTATCTGAAGTCCTTCCCATACTGTCCACTTATTGCACAACACATGTGCAAGTATTTCTATCAAGAAAACATGCTAGACTCACCCTTCTTATAAAATAGAGTTCACACAGTTTGATGCCTCTGAACTATACCTCATGTCAGTTCAGCACTTCACTGCATGGTTAGACATACAATTTAAATACCAAAGAAAATGCATTTCTGTATCAGAACTTTTGTCATTGCTTAGTCCAATCTGGATACAGAGAGATCAAGCAAAGTGTGAACATTAATTCCAGACACCAAAGAGCGTAAACTCTGTAGATCTCTAGACTATAGGCAACTGTTCAAAAAAACAGGGCATCATTAGAATATTTATGTTCTACAAGTGGGTTAAAAAGCAATCAAGATAGATTCAAAGACAAATCTGCCTGCAGGATGAATTAATTCAGAAAAGGCATAACAATACTGTTAAATAAGAAATTACACAAATTTTTATATGACCTTGAAACAAGTCAGATCATACACCTTTGTAAAAGCAGAAGACAATCAAATATATTCTTTTATATTTCTTACTCTAATTTTCTCAAATTGTGATTAAGACAGGAAGTGTCAGCATTGAAATACAAAAGAAGAAAACCTTATTAAAAGTGTTCTTGCGGTGACAGACATTGTGAAACTCCTTATTAAATACGCAAAACTATTTGAAAGATGTGTTTAAGTGCTTTGTTGTGTTTGATACACAGTCTTTTATTTCTTTGAAAAGATGAAACAGAAAAATAAAGAGAGAATGAAGAGTTAAGTCCTACATTGCACATCTGGTACTACAGAAGCCTTAGAGCCAGGGGTTTTGACAGACCACAGTGCCAGGCCTGGATCTTAGTGGTCCATTGTGCAGCACAGCAGAGAAAGGGGAGACAGCGTGACCATTACCCCAGCCTGGAGCTCCTGCTTTCAACACCCAAATTATTCAGTGGGTCAGGATATGGGTAAAAAAACTCAAAGTAGACTCACTCTCCCTTGCTTTCTAAGAAATGCTGATGATGAATATGTTCCTGGCCTCACGACTTTTCACTCTCAGGGATGCACAGGAGCCCAGTAAAAGGGTTCTCTCAGGCTGCCTACCTCAGGTCAACCTTTCTGTTTGGCTCCTATGCTCTGGCATGGTCTAACATGGCTTTGAGACTCTTCCACTGCTCGATTCCTGCTCTTTGTTCCTGCTATAGAGAAAAAAAATCACTGGTTGATTACTCATGACTTTTTCTTCTTCTGCTAAATGCCCTTAGCTGGGAGTATGAGCACAGAAGAGACCTGAAAACTGCCCCCAAACATCTGCCAAGAAAATGTAAATCTAAATGCCCTTAGTCAGTTTCCTGCTTGGTTATCCAGTATGCCCATGCTCAGCAAGGGTAATGTGTTCATGCAAGGAAATTTTGTGTCTCATCAGAATGGTACACTATTGTCTTGATTTGAAGGACAGGTGTCTGCCAAGGAAGGTGGGAATCTCCCTTGGAATGGAGAATATGATCCCTTTCCCTCCGGATTATTATAACTTTGAAATTAAGGGACTTTCAGGCAAAGACATGGGAAAAAGAATAACAGTTTTTTAGTAGTATGTATGTGTATAACAAGGCAAACCAACAGCCACAATGGCATCAACAACAAACAAAACACCCCAGAAGACCCAGTAAACAGTCTCTTCCTGCTCCTTAAGCCATTTCCCCTTTGGTGCAGCGACAGCCACGGCCGGCAGGGGCGCTGTTGGCTCCCGGCCAGGCAGGCGGGTGCGGTGATTCCCCCGCGGCTGCAGGGGGCGCTGTGGCGCGGGCTCAGAGACCACGCGGTCAACGGCGGCTTGGCCGGGCTGGGACGTCACAGGCGGCAGCGGGTCACGATTGCTGGGTTACTGCACAGAGGGGCCTGTAAGGGACACCCCGCACATCGGCTCCAGGACCCCCCGCCCCCTCCCAAACGGCTGGGAAACAAAAAAATAATTAACCAGACTTGCAGTGCAGGAAAAACCACAGCAGACCGGGATATCGGAATCCAACACACAGGAGTGGCTGTGGCAATATGCTGCAGGCAGAGGGTCCGGCGGGAGCCAATCCCAAATTTTCGCACCACATGTGCTGGTTCTGAGCTCCGACCAGTCAGGCAGCAGGAAAAATGGCAAACAGCTCCTTCCTCCTCCGAACCCAGAAACCAGACTGACCAAAAATCCAGCCGCAAACCTTCCGGGTACCCCTTTTCCTTTTCTATCCCGTTATCAGTTGCAACCCACCCCCAGCCAGAGCCATTTCAATGGAATGTTGTGACACCCAGCTACATCTTTGTTTTCTTAAGTATCGGTAATTATTGTTTCCTAGCAAGATATGGGACAGAATTCCATGAGGAAAAGAAGTGAGAGGAAAAATCCTAACCCCCAACACCTATTTTATCTTGCAGATAAGATTACATATTGGATTTTTCAAAATTGTTATTTAAAGTGATGGCACAGCAGCTCCATGCCTGCTATATGCGTCACTAGCAGACAGGATACTTCCTAGTCCTAAATGTAAAACAACTCTTCTGTGTTTTAATTCAAAAAGCCTAGAAAGGCAGTGAAGTCTTAGAACCTGCATGCATAGACAGACTTGCTGTCTCCTATTTCCTAGAGAAATTGGATGAAAAATCTTTATGCAAAGTCAACATATCTACTTGAAGGGTCTGGAGATTACATATAAACCTGGGCCAGTTGTACTTTTTTCTGCAATAGTTTTAATACACATCACCTCCATGATAACATTTCTGAGTCTCCACAACTTCTCAAAGATTTATCTTTATGCACTATATTTTTCTTAGACAGGTGGACAACAGAGTCTCAGAGGAGATAAATTACATGCTTCAGACCACCTGAGAAGTCTGGAGCAAGGCAAGACTTTGCACATCATCATTCTCAGGCCCCTTATCTGCCTGTTTTCAGAGAATCAGAAGTAAAACATATACAAGAACAAATTGCCCAGAGCAATTACACCCCAAATACAAATATTTACATGAATAGTTTTGCATAACATATTCATATTCTGGCAGGGCATTTCACCCTTTCATCTCCTCTCTGCTTCTGGTTAAGAATACTTGAAATAGCCAAAACTTTGGGGCCTTTCTGTCTACAAAGTAGATTGTGCATGTGAATATCACCAGGTGCTGCTGACAGTACAGGGGCCCCATCATCACTGCTGTGGCAGATGAGGCAGTGCACACTTTGGTTTTACACATATAAAGCCCTTGCTTAGTATGAAGTGGATATATTTTCTTGAATGCGAATAAAACCATTTCAACTTTGCCTATGACTTCACAGATTTGAAAAATCAAACAGACACATTAAGGAAACTAAACGATCTTTAAAAACTTAATCTACTCAGCTCCGTTTTCCTGGAATTAGGATGGGAGGTAACATCAGAATTCTCTTATCTAACCATGACTTGAAAGTATATAAAATGAGAGAAACTAAAATAGTTCCCAACTGTCACAAGAAGAAACATAAGAAGAGTGTCAGATAAGTAATGTGTTGGTTCAGGGACAGAAGGATTATGTTTCTCTGCTTGATAAAATTGTCTCTACCTGGACAGAATTCCAATTGTGTCATTCACATTAAGGGGAACATTACTAGATGAATTACTGAGGTCTACAAAGTAGTGACACTACTGTCTGAACATATTCAGTGTGGAGTATGATATTTAAATCAAGGAGGGAAGAACCTGTAAGACTTTGAGGGCTGCAAATCTTTGCAGCTATTTAGGAAATACTAGTTTTCCCCATATGTCATACCATCACATTCTTCCAAACAGAAAGTCTGGTTGCAGTCCATTTACATCTGTAACAGGAGTAACAAGGGACTAACCTGTTGCAACTGTTTTTATCTAGTGCAAGCAATGGTCAAAAAAACTTTAGCAAAGCTCCTGAATGTATGGTATCAAGGCATTTCAGAATTAAGATGCTTCAGTTGAACCTGCAATACTTAATAGCTTTCCTGCTTTCCTAAATTTTCCAAAGTATTAGTTGATTTCTATAATGAAAAAAAAAACAAAACAAAAACTCTCAGTAAAATAATGCAGTTGGGCCAAATCAAGGCAATTTTACTTTGACTTCCTTTATTTTTCTATCTTGCTTTTAGAGTTCAAAAAGCTCCAGCCAAACCTACCATTTTTGTTCCAGTCAAAAAGAAACTGCCTTTAAAAAGGCATTTTCAAGAAGAGGCCTCTGTCAGCCTTACACAGATATTAGATCACTGCATTGTACACAGCTCTGCCCCTTAAATTCTCAGTTCATAAAAATCTGCTGAAAACAGAGGTCAGAACCACTGATGAAGGGAGCAGCTTGTGTAACAATAACTGGATGTGGGACTAGCAAAATGCTTAATATTTTTTGAGAGTGATGGTATAATTTTTTAGTAGCTATTAATCCAACTTTTGCAGGTAAAGCAGAATATACTGTCAACAATTACAATTCTGTTAGCATTCAATACCGTCATGTCCCCCTTACGTGCCATACATAATTCCTTGCCATGCCTATCCATGGTGACTACATCTCTCATAGTAAAATAACTGGCACTGACCGATTCATTAATGTTCACTGACATTGCCAGCCAGTTTTCTCTGCTGAGAGATAACTATTTGGAGACAGCAGCACTTGGGAAGGAACAGACAATGAGGATTATTCATCAGCTGCCCAACTGCAAGCAGCCTTCCCTCAAATAAGTGAGGATGCAAACACATCCTTCAGAGTTACCATCCTGTAGAGAAGGTGCTGCTGCCAATTTAAGCTGCTACACAGTTTTGAAGATAAAGGAAGAAGTGGTCCCGAACAAGACCAATTGCTAGCTGAAGTAATCTAGCTGCAAACATCACACACCTGTTTGCTACCTTGATTCCTCTGAACAAAAACTACAAGTCAGGCAGCAGCCTGAGCTTAGTGACCTTGCTAGCTAAGCCCCACATATGAACATGAATGCAACATCAGCGGTCCAGGGAGTCCTTCAGGCTCAATTTAAATTTTATCACAGCCATGAGCTAAAAACATCATTTGCTTTAATCAGTATAATTGTCAAGAGTGCAAGTGCACAGCCTGGGGTGAGTAATGCTGGTGTGAAACACACAGTGTAGAAGATAAAAAATCCCCAAAACACTTTGCTGACACTAGCCAATGCCTAGGTGCTGCATTTTTCTTTTTGCAACAATTTTTCTTCCTAGTCTTTGGAACTGTTTTTACAGTTTTCCAAGAAAGAGGAGGGCCCAAGTCAATGTTTTGAATCATGAAGCCCAGTTTTGGGACTTATAAAAGTGGGTACCACTGATACTAACAGAATTGTTTCTGGTTTTCCCAGTTATGAATCTGACAAGCAATCTTAGGATCAAAAGCCATTTCCTCATTCTTCATATAAACACAAAGAAATTTATATTCTGGAGCCGTTTTCCTTTCCTTTTTGCACAGCCATTAATATGTTTTTTCTTTTATTCTTTTTTATTGGTTTTGTTTTGTTTTGTTTTGTTTTTTGGGTTTTTTTTTTTGGTTTTTTGTTTCATAGCTGCCAAGTCTTGCACAGTTCTATGTGTGAATTTATGCAAATTTCAGAATGTGCTAATTCACATATTTGCAAATTGGTAAGTGATTGGCAAACATGTAAATTAGCTCATTTAGTCATTTTCCTCTTTCCTTAAAATGTAGTTTAGGATCAGTACACCCTTCCCCAAGTTATGGCAATAAGGGGAATGTAATGCAACCGGGCAGACCTTGTAGTGGTTTGGCTTAGTGTAACCATGTGCCCCGAGTATGGGAAGAATGCCAAAAACCAGCATAGGCTACTAATGCACTAAGAAGATCTCCAGATGTGGTAGGAAGGCATCAAGGGATTACTTAGAACAGATGTGGATGTATCATCAGTAAATGGGTGTGGATGTGATCATGTTTAGAGTGGTCGACAGCTGAGATGTCTGAGGGTGCAAGGCAATTCTGGCTGTGAGGGGAGATAAAGAGCTGCTTTCAGTCGACAGCAGTTTAGAATATAGTTGATGACCTCAGATGAGGGAAAGATGGTCTGACAGGGAAAGGGTATGGATCAGGAGGTATGGTGAAAAAAGTCACCTCTTGATTCTTCTGGTAGAACCTAAGATTTTGCTCTAAGATGAGCAAGCAGGAACTGGAGTAGGAGTGGATATGTCTTAACACCCAGGCTCCCACTTGGCTGGTGTTGCTCTGAACTAAGTAGCTCCTTTGGCACCCATCTCTCAAGAGCTCTTAGCAGCAGCTCCTAAAATCTGCAGATTGCAGGTCACAGTGAGGGTATGACATAGCTGCTACATTGGGGTGAGCCATGCCATATGTTTGGTGGTAGGCAACTCCCTTAATTTTCCCTCTTACCAAGAGTAACTTAGTGCTTTTACATGAAGGGTAGTGGCTCATGGAGAAAATGCTGCTCTCCAGTTTTTCCACTGGTCACAGCATAGAAAAGCTGGGTGCAAAATGTGTGCTGCTGAACTAAGTTACACCAGCATTTCCAAGGTTTAGGGCAACCTCTGATCTTCTCCCTTTATTTGGCTGAGCCAGAAGACGTTGGAAGCTCTTGAACATTATCTGCTAAATTATACTTTATAAGTTAAAAAGTTCCCAATGACTGCTAATTCCAGCCAGCACCAGTTGTGTCACTTCATCTCAAAACCAGCATGTTTGTAGAAAGCTATATCACATCTAAAAGTGAGAGTGACAAAATCAGCAGAGAGTGTAAGTAAAAGGTTAAACAAACCAGGATCAAGAAAACAAACAGGAAAAAAAATGCCAGAGAAAGTGTACCATTTATCTTCAAATTATCTAGGGCAGCTTGCCCTAGAATTAGCTAAATTAGCTTCATTACCTTCTTTCATATGGAAATATTGTATGAACAATAATCTTTCTGTGGCACTCAGGTAGTTAAATCCACACAATTTGCTTTTTGAAGCTTGGATTTTGCTGACTTTATTTCAAGCAATCAAAAGTATCTAATTTGCATTCACATTCACATTAGTTGTCCATATGTTAGCCCTGTTTAAAAGCTATATGCTGCATTCATTATGAAATACTTTGCTTCCTAGCTTTATCCTTTTACTTTGAAATTATTTTGATAATATTGCAACTCTTCTTTTTAGGCTATGTTCACATACAATGATTTTTATGTCATTTGGTTCTTTTTTCAAAGTATTCCAAGGGAAGGGCTTTTAAATTTTTGTTTGCAGTGTAATACGGGAACTTGCAAATTGACAAAATATCTCTCTACCATCATTTAATACAACCATGTATTATTCCTCCTACCTAAAATTTAATTAACATATCTGGAGTTCAGTTGATCTCTGCATAAGATTTCAGACCACACACAACATCATTAATGCCCTTCACAGTTTATCATGCTACTCACTGGACTAAATCAGTCTTTCATAATGATGAAATTTAGTTACATTACATTGTTGTTCTTAAGTTTCTTTTTCATTGTAGAGCACAGAGTAAGGCATTTGCTTTTAAAGGAGTTCATAATCCAAATAAAGTAAAAGTAAATTCACAGAACTAAAAAAACCTGAATCATTATCAGATGAAATACCCTGCATATGGTCTCATAAAGACTGACAGACACAAGAATTAAATCAAGGTCTTCCAGGCTGTCCTGCTCTGCCTAGGATAGAAGACCACCTAGCATATACTCTTACCTATCTCATCAGATCATTACTTTTCAGTAATTGATATCATGCTTGCATTAATACCATCACCAAAGTTTTACTTCCAGAATAATGTTTTTATTCACTGGCTTAAACATTGAATATCTAATGCTGATACTTCGAGAAACAAATCCTATTTCTTCCCATAGAAAACATTAATAGATGCTTTCCCCTTGGAGACTGATCCTCATACCCCTGAAAACTTGAAAGATAAATTCCTTTTTCTGCATGTTCACTGTGGCTTCTGACATTTGGAAAATCCTTTCCCCCTTCCTCCAGAGAGCATTTGGAAGCTCTCTTGATGTCCTAGAAGGTGAAAAATAATGAGTTTTCTGCTATGAAATGAACATTACAAAAGGGTATCTGTTGAGTATGAGAAAACCTGAAGTAAACACCTCAGAAGAAAAACAAAACAAAAACAACAACAAAACTCCATTAAAAATCTAGCGGTTATAAAAAAATTATATCCTTCATTGCTTTTAAATCTTCACATGAAATCTGTTTAAGCAAGAGTTTATTGAATGAGTGAAAGAGAAGCAGAAGATCACTTAAACTAATTGTTTCTGAGGTGGAGAGTTTAAAATTATTAGGTTTCTCAAACTCTTGCTCTAGTCAGTCTCAACCTGACACTGTTAACAAATTTATGAATGAATTGTTGTTAATTTTTACATTTACAATTTTTACATTTACAATTACTTCTTACTACAATTGCAAGGACTACATCTCTCATAACAACAGTTGCATATGGGAGGAGCATGAAGAAGCCATTGAGTTATGATGGCACCCATCATGAAATCACAAAATAGAGGAATAAGCTTCAAATCCCACTTGGTTATGGAGAAATTTGACAAGAGACTTTGAGTATCCTATTATGATGAAGGGAAGNTTTTAAGCCACAAAATTGGGATCACTGTTATTAGGACCCAACTGTATGTTGTTAAACTGCTTTGGATAGTCCAGAGTTTTCTGTGGCTGACTGTGTATCCTCTTGACCTCAAAAGTTCTGATTTTTTATTATTCAATTTCTATATCACGTATGCTATCCTCTGCTGCCTTGAAATACATTTTATCAAAACAACACAAATATCCGCATGTGCCTTGGAAATAATGTAAAGGGTATACATAAAGTAGAACCTTCTCCATTCACTGCCCTTAAGCTAGGATTTTGCTGCTTTCTTCCATACTTCACTCATCAAATTTCAGAAGATAACAGCACTATCAGCACCTATCCTCTACGTGATTCTCCACTGCTCAGTGAACACACCAGATGAATCACTTTGTTGACAGGTAATAAAATATGTAGTTTAGGAGTGTTAATGATTATAAAGGTCCAGTCCTGCTCCTGTTGCTAGCAATCTCTTTGCAATGAGGCAGAGCTAAAACTGACTGTGAAAAGATAGATTGTGTGGCAGATCCTGTATTTTCTACTAGGAATTCTGTGTAGTTTCATATTTTCAGGTTCAGGTCTCAAATGTTCTCCCTGTTTCTCTTCTACTCAGTGTGGAGAGTGTGAAGCGTGCTGTGATCTCATTGAAAGTACATAGCCATAAATACATAGACAAATCTGGCCTATAGGTTTTAAATGCTATCTTTGTAGTATGGGAGAGCTAGTTACACATTTAAATGGTTACTTTCTCAATAAAGCAATGAGACAAAAAGTAATGTAATTTATATATATACGTACTACTACATGACATCAGAATTTACCTGAAGTAGTGCTTAATGCAGAACTAAACCACACTCCAGCATGGTACTCAGCAGCATCAGAGTGCGTGGAGCTCAGGTAGAAAATAAATTGAGCCACATAAGCTCTGATCTAGCATAACTCTTTCATATAAGCACAGAGCACATGAAATACAGGTCTGTAGTTAAACTTTTTCCAGGAGTGGCTAAGTGCTATGGCATGTATACACATTCTCCACTGGAACTGTGTACCTTGCATAGGCTTCCTCAGAAGATGATTCTTCTGTTGCTGTGGACAACTTTTGAACCAGTTTAAGCCACCAAATCAAACATTCATTGTTACATAGCTGTACTGTGGAACCTGTGATCCTGTCAGCCACTCTGACAGGTATCAGGGAAGACAAAACGTATCTACTGGTGGTACTCTAGGTCAAATGAGGCCAAGCAACTTAAAATAGGTTTCAATGTGCACCAATTCTAGGACTAAGTAGGTTCAAATTTAGCTTAAAATCAGCTTCACAGCCTCATCTTTCTTGAGCTTGAACTCTTTTAGACAAAGTGCACAGTCTGGATTCTGATGCCAACAGAGGACTTACGTCAAAGTTGAGAGTAAATTCATGACAGTACTGGGTGCTTCGGATGAGACAATTGATTTCCTGACTGACCTGCAGTTGTGGTTAACTGTGTCAGATGGAAAATGTTCCTTAGGAATTCCCCACTAGTTGCAATGTGTCCCAGGCCCTCCCTTCCCAAGTAACCTCCGCCTACATCACCTTTCTTAGAGAAGGGCCTAGGAGACCTCTGAGAGACTTCTGTGACAAGAGTCACTGTTCAAGCAGCTAGGACTAGATATTTCATATGGGACAGGAAAGGTGTAAAGTGGGGTGGAGAATGTAAAGTCTTGACTCTTTATTTTGCAGATCCCTACTTGGTATTTTAACTGCATACATAGATTTGCATCCCTTAGGTATTTACATTATACAACAATTCTGTCATCACATCAACTTGTATAATATCTGTGTATTATAATAGATAATCCTCCACCCACATTCAAATAAATAAACATTGACTTAATATAAATTTTTCTCTTACCATATCAGAACACTGTGTAATTAACTCATCTCACTGGTAGTGTGTACAGATGGCTTAATTTCCTGTAATGCCCACTAAAGCTCAATTGATTTAGAAGGTACTACTAATCTATTTAAAATTAAACCCACAATGGATACATTTTTATCTTGAAAAGGATTTGTCTCTTTAGTAGACTAACATTTCTTAAATGTTTGGGAGGATCAAAATAATTTGTCATTTAGAATTGCTAGTTACTTTAAAAAAACCCAAACAACTTAATAAAAAATAACCTCAACCCTGTGGCCATCAAGAAATAATGCTAACATATGATCTCTGTACCTCTTGATAATACTTCACTGTGAAATATTTCTGTCAGATGGAACCCAGCACTGAGAGCAAAAACAAAGCTTAGTCTTCTTTCAAACACTGCTCTATGTTTCTACACTTCCATATTACAACAGAAGAAAAAACCCCAGAAAAATAGTATATAACCAACTGAAGTGAATTACAAGACAACACATTGCATGGAAGTTTACAGCTTTTTCATGAAGTGAAATTTAACAACTCCAGAACCTGTGCACAGAGTTAATTTTCTGTTTTTATTGTTTTGCAGCTCTAAAAAAAAATGCCAGTTAAGTCAAATTAAGCTGTTGTGCAGTTGGCTTCTATAATTACTAGCAATTCTTTATGGTAAGTTCAAGCAAATAGAGGGTGTTTGGGGGTTTGGCTTTTGTTTTGTCTCTTCCTTTGCTTTTTTATTTTTTTTTCCAGAGTAGTAGTTTCTTTTTGTCGAAACAATTATCATGGTAGTGCTTCCCAGCAAAGAAAAACATAGCCTGCAGCCATCCTATATTTCATTTTCAGTCCAGCAGTTTTAGAGAGGCTTTTCTTTTCTAGCAAATGTACAATAAGTTGAAAACACTCCAAGGTGGGATATCATAAAGCAGGCAGAGACAAACAAGGCAAAATGAAGAGGAAGCTCTCTTGGCCTGGACAACTCATTCCTCTCATGCTCAGACTTGCAGAGGCAGTATTTTTTCTTCACTCAGAGTAAGGACTATAATATAACACCAGCCACTGTAACAACATTATTGCCACACTGGACATAATTACAATGCTAGTCCATGAATGACAGACTTGTCATAAAGAACAAACTGGAGATACATGGACAGCATTTTATATATCCAGAATGTGCTGGTTATTTGCGACTCTATTACCCCCCTCTTTTAAAAGAGCACAGTAGAATTAAAAGAGTAAAGAGAAATGTGTCAAGGATGGTCAAGAATAGGATTCAGCTTTTGTATGACACTTTCATTTGTAAGAGAAATGACTAAACGACTGGGACTGTTTCACCCTGTCATGGGATGATCGTGTAGGTGTCTAAAAAAATCTATGAAACCATGAGTGCCACTGGGATAAAGCAAACTATCTTCTGTCTTCTGGAGTAAGAAACAGGACTTATGAAACAAAACTAGCAACAGCCAGTTCAAATTTACTGAAAGAAACACTTCTTCACAGAAGATGTGGTTATATTGCAGATTTCTGTGTCAAAAGGTGTTAGAGATGCTAAAAATCTGCATGAGTCAGTATGAGACCGGAAAAATTCAAAGAAAAAAGAAAGAAAACCACCAACGAAAAAACCAACCAACCAACCAACCAACCAACCAACAAACCAAAAAAAACCCCAAAAAAACCCCTACCCCAAACCAAAAAAACCCAGCCCAAACACAACTGTATCAGTAATCTATACAATATGAATGGAGCTGAGACAAGGGAATGACTGACCTAGCCTCCTCTTTACAGCCCTGGCGTCTCCAATATCATGCCAGCTGATAAAGAAACTTTTCTGTCTGACCATACAGGAGCCATTCTGGCAATCACATTTCCACCACCTCAGATTGTCATTTATGGGACCAAAGTCCCTTCGAAGCCGGCAGCTCCAGTGAGCCAGTGGTGCACCACTTGACTCCCTACTCACACCATACGCACATTAGACAAGATTTCCTTGCTGGCTCTGCCCCAGATGCATTCTCAGACATCTGGATCCTTGTCTTAGTTTGAAAGACAAGTGTCTGCCAAGGAAGGTGGGAACCTCTCTTGGAATGGAAAATATGACCCTCTTCCCTCTGAATTATTATAACTTTGAAATTAAGGAGCTTTCAGGCAAAGATATGGGAAAAGGAGTAACAGTTCTTTACTGGTATGTATGTATTTGTATAACAAGACAACAGTGATGGCGGGAACAACGAACCAAAGCAGAGACCCGGCAGCGCCTTCTCTGGGCCTCAGGCGCTTTCCCCGTTGCTGCAGTTCCAGCCACAGCCGGCAGGGGCGCTGCTGGCTCCCGGCCGGGCAGGGCGGGTGCGATGGTTCCCCCGCGCCTGCAGGGGGCGCTGTGGCGCGGGCTCAGCCCCCTCCCCACACGGGTAATGGCGGCGCAGCCGGCACGAGAGAGTGAAAAGGGGCTTCTTTACAAACTCACGGGGGGCAGCCGGTCCCAGTGCCCCTCCAGATGGAGAAATGGGCTGTAGCAGGAACCTCGGAGCAGCAGCTGGAACAGCAGAGGTGAGCACACCCAGGGTGGCAAACAAAATGTAGCAGAAACTCCGCAGCCATAGCAGGCGCCACAGTGTGTCCCAGAGGGCATGGGGTGCTGGGTTAAAGTGTAGTGAAAAAGCCTCAGGCAGCAGCAGAAAACAACAGGGCTGGGCAGTGGCCGCCGGGTTCCTGCGAGCAGCTGCTGCACACAGTCGGGGACACATGCCCTCCAGGAAGGGGGAGGGGGGAGGAGTCCCAGGTTTTTCCCATGAAGCACCTGAGTAGATAGTGGGGGTCCTTTCCAATGTGATCAGGTGTTAATAAGGTCCTGGTCTTATGCTCACCCATGGTAAGGAAGAAGCAGTAAAGGGCTGGACTCTGTGGTGGCAGTGGATTCTCCCCATGGTAGCAGCAACTCAACCATTCCTCTCCAATCTGAGAGCAAGAGAGCCAGAAGCTGAGCCCAGCCCCTCACCCCATAGCAAAAATCTCATGGTATTTCTGCCCTTCCCAAGAGAAAAACCCTCAGGCTAAGAGAGTAGCCAACTGCACCCTTCTCCCCCCCTCAGCCACTTCTTTTGTCTCTTAAGTACTGGTCACTATCATTTCTTAGGCAACAAATGGGACAAAATTCCCTGAGAGAAAGAAAAAAAAAAGGAAAATTCCTAACCTCCAAGAATCCTTAAAGCAATTTNATAGCAAAAATCTCATGGTATTTCTGCCCTTCCCAAGAGAAAAACCCCCGGTCTAAGAGAGTAGCCAGCTGCACCCTTCTCCCCCCCTCAGCCACTTCTTTTGTCTCTTAAGTACTGGTCACTATCATCTCTTAGGCAACAAATGGGACAAAATTCCCTGAGAGAAAGGAAAAAAAAGGAAAATTCCTAACTCCAAGAATCCTTAAAGCAATTTTTAATCACGACACAGTCACACAAAAATAGCTGGAGATCAAGCTGGGTGCTTCTGAGGACGGACTGGGAACCAAGAAATCTCTGGGCTTTTGTATCCTCATGATCTATGCACACAACAGTCTGGGGTTTTCTTGTTGAGCCATCAGCTCACCCCCACCGTATCTCTTGAGTGGCTGGTCACCTGGCTGGTGCCAAGGTCCCCATGCCCTTTGTTATGCAAAGGGTCTGTGTCACTTGACAGCTCGTTGCTGGGGGTTCCACCATTTCCTCCCACCCAAAGCCCAATCTGCAGCTTGCACTGCACTACAGCTACCCGCACGAGGCATATGTTTGAACATGTCCCATGTACCTTTTAGCCCAGAATGGGACACCCCTTCCTAGTCTTCCATGTCAAGGTGAAATAATTTCTATGTTAGGGAGAAAATTACAAGACCCTCAATATTTTTCGGCAGAGCAGAGAGTAGTAGTATAAAAATGTATTTTATGTTAGGTGTGTCACAAAAGTCCACAAACACCAGAGATTTATGTCCAAAAGGGAGACAAAGGAGCCCTTCAACTTTATTCGACTACAGGGAGAGTCCACTGGGGCACACGCCCATGGGTGTTCTCTCTCGAGGTTTCAGAGGGCACAGCCTCTCTTTTATCCTAGCTCCTGGCTGCATGTTGCCCTCTTCCTTTCTCCATTGGCTGAGGTACTAGGAAGGTACAGCCTTCCCGAACTGACTACCACATATTCCCCTTTGAACCTACTGTTTTACTCCAAAGTTCAGAAGTTTAGGCTTGTGCAGACCCATGTCTATTTCAGGAGCCAAACTGTCTGGGCTCTGCAACAACCAGCTGCCCAAAGTCAGTGGAGATATTAAGACCCATTTCAAAGACATTAAGACCCATACCTTCACCCATCAAATTATTTATTATTATTTTATTTGTAAAGACATTAGCACACATCTTTTCTCTCAGTAAGTCAAATGTAAACATTCTGGTAACAAAGCACTGGTAACATGTAACACCTAGCCCAACACAAATTCATGGTGCTTTATAAACTTTCACAGTTTCCCAACACCTTCCCTATTGGTGTTAACATATTATTACAAGGCCAGAGAAAATTCCAACATCCACAGGAAGAGAGATTAGCCCTCTTTTAGAGAACAAAAGCAGAATACCCAGATGTTAAGTACCTAGCCCAAAGTCATTTATCAGCATAGCCAAGACAGCAGCCATCCCAGCTACCTCCCTGTCCTATGCTTAAACCTCTTGACTGATCTGCTCTTCTGCTGACTGTATTGATTTTGCATGGCCTTGTTTGTGGTAGCTGGGGGGGCTATCGGGGTGTCTCCTGTGAGAAGCTGCTGGAAGCTTCTTCCATGTCTGGCGGAGCCAGTCCCTGGTGGCTCCAAAGACAGATGTGTCACTGGCCGGGGCTGGGCCAATTAGAAATGGTGGTGATATCTCTGTGATAACAGATTTTAGAAGAAATCAAAACCAAAAGTGGTGGTGCAGTTTTAATTCTGACCAGAGAAGAACAGAGTGAGAACATGTGAGAAGAACTGCAGACACCAAGGTCAGTGAAGAAGAAGGGGAAGGAAGTGGTCCAGGTACTTAGGCCCAGATTCGTCTGCAGGCTGTGGTGAAGACCATGGTGAAGCAGCTGTGTCTCTGCAGCACATGGACATCCATTGGAATGTATAGATCTGCCTGTAGCCCATGGAGGAGCCCCACAGTGGAGCAGGAGGATGCTTAGAGGAGGCTGTGAGCCCACAGGAGAGCCATGGAGTGAGGGGCCCTGCTCCCATGCTGGAGAAACCTGTCCTTGAAAGACTGCACATCGTGGAAGAGTGACACACGCTGCAGCAGTTTGAGGGGTACTGTTGCCCACGGGACTGCAGCTGTTGATCATGAAATGGATTCGTGTTGGAGAAGTTCACAGAGAGCTGTCTCCTGTGGGAGGGACCCTACGGTGCAGCAGGGGAACAACTTCTCTCCCTGAGCAGCGGGAGAAGCCTCAGGTGATGAAATGACCATAACCCCCATTCCACGTTTCCTTGTGCCACTGGGGTAGGAGGGAGGGGTGGGAGGAAGGTGTTTCTAAGGCTCTTATTTTTACTTCTCATTATCCTGCCCTGATTTTGTTTGTAATAAATACACTTCATATCTCTAAGTAGAGCCTGTTTTGCCTATGATGGTATTTGATGAGTGATCTCTCCTGGTCCTTATCTCAACCTGTGAACCCTTCAATAAATCTTCTCTCCTCTGTCCAGCTGCAGAAGGGAGTGAGTGATTGGCTTTTGCAGGTGCTTGGCATCCAGCCAAGTCAGCATCAACCCATGACACTGAAAAATTCTGTGTGGATCTCTGCACCACACTTCCAAGCAGTGCCTACTAACTTGCATATCTGTCACCACGAAAGAGGTTTGGAGAGGGAATGCATCATCAGAGTCAGTAAATGCCTCAGTTCCAGCTCTGAGCAGTGAATTTATTGTCCACCTTACAAATTTTCCCCACTATAAAGAATGAATAATTTATTCAAGCACTGAATGCAGAAGCTGGTGCCAAACCAGTTAGTGCCAACTCAGGGGCTTTTGGTAGCCTAAGCCCTCCTCAAAGCATGGGCTGTTGTGAGGACTTGTAAAATAATCATTCTGCCTGGGAGGTGAGCTAAAGGAGGTGAGTTTCTACCCCACAGTCCTACCACTGGCTGAGAGTGTGCTTTGTCTTGGACCTGTACGCAATATTTGCCACAATTTGACCTCTATGCACTGAGAGGTTCACTAAAGGATTATGAGGATTGTTTCCCTCCTTCCAGGACTTTTTAAAAAATTCTCCTAAGAAATGCTTAACTACAGATAAATTGCAAGGGGGAAGAGAGAGAAACAACAAGAAGTCCATTTTTATTCTCCTTGAATTAGAAACATGAATTTTCTTCCCCTCCTACTGATTCACCACTCAGAATTCAGCTAAGATGATCACCGAAAAAGGAAAAGGAAATGAACAGTGATGTTTCTTAGAGTATGAAATACTTTATGATTAAATAAGGTGCTGAAGACTATTGTACCAATCACCAGTGATTGGTAGCTTTCTGCTAAGCTGCAAATGAATTCAGCACAGGACAGCATTCCAAATTGCTCTTACAAGGTTTCCTTTATTATTTTTATTTGGTTATGCTCTGACTCTCATCCAGAATTGTACTTAATGCCCTCATCTGAAGTTGTTGAAATGGCACCCCATGGCATAGTGTGACAGTGAAAGGATATTGCCTTTGGAAGCTGCTAATGGTCCATGAAAAGAAAACAGCAGAAAACAGGAGAGCAGTTGTTCCAAAAATCATAAGAACAAAAAATCTTTACATTTTTAGCTCATCACCTTCCCATTGTCAGAGGATCAAGAATGGGGAGAATGTAGTTTGCAGCTAGTGAGGACTTGCAGATGCAGATATGTTACAAGACAAAGATACAAGTAATGAAAAATACTGCATTATATGAAACAAAATTATTTAATATTTTCTGTCTTTTACTTGCCTCTCAAACTTAATATTTGCCATATAACATTATCCACAAGGTATTCCCTAGGATGGGAGAGATGGATGAATAAAGTCTACAAATGAGTAGAAGGGTAGAAAGGGTCAGACCAAATCAACAAAAGCCTCAGTCCTGGTTACTCTGACTTAGACAAAGATACTTAAGGACTTAGATACTTAAGGACAAAGATACTTAACCCCCAAGGACAAGGTTACACAGAGTTCAAAAGGAGTTCTCTACTTCAATTTTTATAATCTTAGGAGTACAAAACAAAGCTGGGAAGGCCTAATTCCTCAGTGACTTTACCCTAAACTTACCTGCAAAATAATCCATCAGGAGTACTGGAAAGGCAAAGCAATAATCACTTGTCCAGGGCCAACAGGCAAAGCTATGAGCATATCTACATTTTAAGAAACCTGTTTGTCCTAATTCCCCCGAAGTGGTATGTTTCCCCCACTGGGGAACACACTTGTACAGGTAAAAACAAAGGAAAAACAGAAGTGGCAATAGTAGTGGGTCATTCATTTAATAACTCTCTCCCTATTCACAAGAGATTTTCCTCCATTTTTAGATTATTCCTGTTGTTGGAAATTATATAACTCTTTAAATTTTGAGTAACTTTAGTCATGGCTTTGTTTGTCTTTGCCAGGGATGGGGACCGGGGGTTGGGAAATGGAGGTTTATCTTCAAAAGACTGTTTACTGAGGGTTTGAGTTTCACTGAGTGAGGCCTGATAAAGCTCAATCCACAAAAACAAGATTCCTAGACTCCGAGAGTTTAACATCTACATGTTGGGAGTAGCCAGAAGACACAGGGGAGATAACTGGACATTAACAGATATTAACCCCTGGTGTGGTTGGAGACACCTGATCTGAAAAAAGATTGATAAGAGAACCAAAGAATGAGGACCAAATTAGCATTGAAGTCTGAGGAATCAATGACAAGTAGGAGAAAAAATACTAAATTTTGTAATGTAGAACCAATGAACAAGAATTTCTTTGTATTTTTTAACATATAAACATGTGAAAAGTCTGGTAAAAAAACATGTGTGGATGGAATGATTTCCATTGCACATCCTGATCAGAATAAAATAATGCCTGATTCTCTAACACTTAAAGGAATAATGTTGGAGGGTGTTTTCTTCTTCCCGAATTTCAGTGATATTATGGCCATCATAAAATTTGGCACCTGCTTCTGCATCCCACAGACCACAATAATAATAAGGTGGCACTAGCCAAACCCTTTCATGTTCCATACCAGTCTACCAGTTTACTCTCTGTAGGAAAAACAAGAAGATATTGACTTCTTGGTCCCAGAATAGTAATATCAAGTTTGTGCGGAAAATCATGCTGTGAAAAATCAGTGTCCACAAAGGAGACAGAGTCATCCTGCAACTTTATTCAGTCTGTTAAGCCTGCAAATTGTTCTCTAAAGTTCAAAAGTTCAGACTGTGCTCAGCTCTGCAACAAAATAGTGTGGTTTGATGTTCATAAAGACCCCCACACCTATTCTTCCAGAATCTGATTGGTCCTTTAAGATCGACTCATTTTGGAAGACATCAACACCCTTTTCTCCTAACAAAGTGGAGTCTTTGTGTCTGAAGTTATTTTAACAGCTGTCTACCTTACAGTATATTTCACTACAAAGAAAAGTAATACATTTTTTTGATATAACCGTTGCTTAAATGACTTGTTAACATTAAATTTGCCATTTTTGCTTTCCCTCTCCAAACAGCAAAATGATAAAATAATAATAACAATAATTAGAAGGAAAAAACGTTTCCACAGGAGACAGTCATGTTTACTGATTTCCCAGTAAAAATTAATTCAAAACACATTTACATTCTACACTTAAAGAAGATATAAATAATTCATGTTCTCATATCATGAGTACTCTGTATGTCATACACTGGGGTACCTGCAATTTTTCAGTTTATTGGTTTAAAATTTTTATTCAGGAAGTCATTATCATGTTATTTTGTGCTTCTATTCCACTCTGGTAATATAATAGTCTTAAATTGATTATGTTCAATTAAAATGTATTCAGTTTCACCATTCCTAATTTTCTAGCTTTTCATTTAATTGCTGTAGGCTTCAATTTTACTTATGTACTATTAACTCACCTTATTCACTGATTCTGCTCTCAGAAAAAAGAAAAGACTACTCCATAAAGACTGCAAGACAGAGTTTCACTCCTTTTAAACCACTTCGGCATAAACATCACTCCATCTGTTTCAGACCTGTGATTTCCATGACCCCTGTGAGCAGAGCCAGGCCCCATTGTTTCATTTTCTAACAGCCATTCTTCTTTCACATGTGAAAAACGAGGTTCACTCTCCTGTTAGGATTTAAAAGTTTTAATAAAGGACAGTAGGGGACAAAGACAATAAAGCAAAAGTACAGCGCTGGATGCCTGGCACTCAGCCAAGAGCACACCTGCCATTTCAGAGACACCCTTTACATACCTTTCCTATTGCATCAGCCTAAAGCATATTCATAAACAATTATACATATTCAAACTTTTCCCCAAACCAGTTTACATGTTCCAGGAACTGTTTAGCATGGCTCCTCCTTGGATCCGCCTCTTTAGAGCACGTGCATTCTCTGGCTGTGGTTTTGGTCCGTTGTTCTGATCACCTGCAGCTGGGTCTTGGTCCGTGGTCTCTGCAGACGGTGGCTGCTGATAGCTGGCATGTCCACAGCAGGGGTCTCCATCCTGCCTTCACTGGATGTTATCCATCCGAGCAGACTGTTCAATTACCGCAAGAATAATTGTATCATCTATTTCGCTATTTTATCTAAGTTTAGTTAATAACAGAAATAAAGGCATCAGTTATTGTTGCAAAAACTGTATCTTTGTAGCGAAGCTACTTGAACATTATACATATAGTATCCATTTTAATATTTGCGGAAAGCCAATATTATAATATGTATTTATTACACATGAAAACACTGAACACCCTTGTCCACTAGTGCACCCCATTTTCCTTTGACAGACCCTTCCCACAACAACCTGGGGTTCCACAAGTATCTGCTTGCTCAGAACCTACTGAGCACTGCTACCATGCAAGTTCTTGCAAAACCCCCCAAGTCACTGATATGTTCAGAGCGGGACTTTGCTGCAGAGGACAAGAAAATTCTTCACTTCTTGTAGGTCAGTGACGTGACATGGAAAGGGACCCTATTCCAGTCACTGGAGGTTTGATGTCTCAAAACAGCACAAGAGAATAAGTTTGATGTCTCAAGAAAGAGCACAACGGAATAAGTGACCCATGGAAAGGTAGACGATGGTATTTCATGATTTCTTCTGGATTTTTACAACTTTGTATAAACACAAGCTTAGGGATGGTTTACCATGCACAACAGTTTCTGCTGCCAAAAGCAGGTTTCCTAAACTGTATAACATATAAGCACCAGTGTCTTACAAATGTAATACAAGTGTTGTCTGAAAAAAAATGAAACAAACCAACAAAAGAGAAGAAGAGAGGAAAATAGCTCTGTATACGCCCATCTGACCCTGTGTTGCAGGGGACAACATACCACTGATGCATACAGTGACATTGTCAGGTTTGCATTGATCCATAACTGGTTGACATAGTTTATAGTTCAACCTTTACAGGTACTAACATTTTGCCTATATTTTTAAGCTTTTACAGACTGACAAGTTCCAACCAACCCATGTTCAGTGGTATTTTTCCTAAGCAGGAAAAATTTATCTTGTATCCTCCAAAATGAATGGGGCATTTCAAATCCCTCCTTCATTATTCCAAGTTAAATGACTTGCATTTATCAACCCAAAGTATCCTATGCAATTGTGTTAGGTCCTATTGTCTCTGAATTTCCTTATGACTCTTGACTGGCATAAACAACTGTAAATTCTCCCACCTGAGAGTTTATTTTCCTGTTTTCAAGTGTCAGTCAGTACTTCCCCGACTTTTTCTCCTTTACTGAAAAATACCTAAAATTTTTCCATATTTCTACTAAGAGAAACGCTTTACATAGGTATCTTATAGACAAAGAAATTTCCATCTATTAAACACTTCATATATTTTATGTGCAAAGATATTTGAAAGACTGAATATAAATAAGATCAGGAGAAAAAATTGTTCAAAAATAATTTCCAGTCATCTGGAACTACTAAATTTATGGTAAATATCTTGGGAGGGGCATGTTGCAAAAATTGCTTGATATCAATCAAGCACAAAACTCAGTAAAAAAAGAAAAAAAGTGTATGTATATATATATATATGTATAACTAAATTTGTTATCCTGCTGCACAAGTTCCCCTTGGCCCCAGGTGTTCAAGCTGTGCAAGACTCAGTCTTTATGTATCCTCAGATTGCAATAAACTTGACTTTCCTTTTCCGTGTATATGCATACTCTGTCATTAAAAGGTCAAAGGTCTGCCCAAATCTAACTGTCCAATCAGATTATTATGACCAACTTTCTGTAGTCAGGGTCATGGGGACAGGCAATGTGCTCAGTAACACACTTGATTTGCTTCAGAAACCATTTATACATACATAACCATAGATGAGGTATTTGTTAAGAAGAGTTTAGACTCACTATTCACTGGGCTTTGTAGAAGAAACAACAGCTTATACTTGGATCAGGTCAAATGTCTCCAAGGGTCAGTGACATGACAGCCTGTGTCATGACCCCTCTACAAATGGTAAGAATCTTCCATCTAGGATGGCCAACACAAGCAAAAACTGCCAGAAAAAGAGTAACTTTTTCTTTCTGTCTGGTGATATATCTATGCCTGTCTTGAACCCAGCTGGCATATGAAACAGAGGGTTTTTTCTGTAGTCAGCAGTAATGATATTTCCATTAAAAATTATTTCCAGCAACACTTGATTTTTAATCTTGGAATTATATTGAAGTCTTTAATCGTTCTACAAAGAAACAATACAAGGAACCTCAAGGTGTAGTGTCCCAAAGCAACTTGGACACAGGAAAGCAAAGTTTTTTGTTTTAAGGTTCAAGCTGCACTGAAGTTGAGCTGAGATTTTTTGTGCCAAGTTTCAGCCTAAAGGGAGGGTGGTTTTGGCTACAGTATAAGCCCTGGAGAATAGGAAGCATTCTAGAGGAAGCATCGAATAGCATTTTACTACTGTATGGCAGAACAAGTGGCTATGTAACAAGAAAATCACTCAATACAATAATTTCTTATGTTAGCATTTTAATTAAAATAAAGAATACTTGCCTCCATCTTACACTCTACAATTCTCTCTTCAAATTACACAGACATACATAATGTACAAAGCAAACAGAAAATAGGATCACAAATCCTAGCAGACTTGAAATCATGACTCAGAAGCTTTGTGAGAAATATGGCTTTGTGAGAAATATGTGAGAAATAACCAGATTTAATGATTGCATAAACATTTATTTGAAGGCAATATTAACATTAATAGGTCCGTAAAGTATTTCTAGCCTTTCAAGAATAAATAACACCTATTATTAATGTAATGGTAAAAATATGTCATTTACCACACATTTGCAATACCCTAGTTTAATACATTATTAAACAGCATCCCAGAATGGATTAACACTGAGCAGAAACTCCAGATGTAGAGATGTTTCCCTGTGGTTTTATCAGCAGCAGCATGGTTGATGCTAGCCCAATCCTTATCCCAGTGTAGACAGGGCCTTTGGTTTGCTCTGTTTGGTTTTTGGATGAATAATAACACTTATGCAGGCTTCACGCTGGGCTTGGTGCTTTGATCAAAGCACTTTCTAGTGGGCACAAAATCTGCCTCTAATGTTTGCACCTTAGCTTTCATTTGAAAGTAACTCACTGAGGTGAGACCCTGCCAGTTTAGCCTTGCATACCACTTTCTCCAGCCAAACAGTTGTACAGATTGTCCCCTACAGGGTCTTCCACCAAGAGAAAAACATGTCTTCTCCCACCCATGCCAACAAATAGTCCAGGAGCCTGCTCTGCACATCCTCATTGGTTTACCATCAGCATCATCTCTGTTCAGCCCAAATGCAGCTGTGGGGGAACTGGTGGTTACTGGCAGCATACATTCGGAGCCAGTAAGGTGTGCCAGCCCACTTCTGACAGTAGAAAAGCTCCCAAGGAGACATAGGGCTTTCTTCATTGCCCTTCCTCTTCTCCACCCAGTCGTATTACTCTGGGTGAGGAATTAGGTCATACCCAGCAGGTTTCTTGAGAAACATAAGCAATCTAGCACAGACCAGCACTGGCTGAAAATGAGGTAAAAGCCTTTTCTGCTCACTTAAGTTGAAGGTGCTTTTCTCACTGGAGCCCAGGTCAGATGTGTTTATAAAAAGGAATTGCTGCTGCAATCCTGGAGGGCCGGGCAGATCCATGAAGGGTTGTTGCACTGTCTCCAATCCCCATGGCCCCCAGATGCTTACCAAATCAGTGGCCTTTCACTTGGGCAGTAGTACTCCAGCCTGGTTGATATCTGCCTCCCCAGTGTGAAAATTTTTGTTACATGCGATCGTGTCTCCCTCTAGTGACTAAATGTCTGTATTTTTGAAAGTCATGCCCCAACATAATTTTTAAAGTCTGTAAAGTATGTATCTACCTACGATGTGTAGACTCAACTCTCTTATCTTTCGTTCCTAATTATGCATCAAGGTATGGATTAGATTCTGCTTAAAGCTATCCAAATTTTAATAGAGTTATAGTACTCAGCAGGCATTGTGTCTCTATTTAAACAAAAAAGGCAGTCTCTGACCAGTAGGAGTGATAGATATTTGTTAAACATTCATGCTATTTATTTTGTACTGGTAGCTAATCTTTGTCCAAATATTTAAATCCAGACAGTAATATTTAACAGCAACTCTACTAAATTTATCACTTGTGCTTACTACAGATATGAGGATCACTCTTTCTTATTTGGCAAGCTAGAAGACATCTACTTATCCTCACCAACAAAACAGTAGCCTAAATTTGGTTTGAAAGGCATAGGAAAAAAAAAGGAAAACCATGTCCAAAGTTTCATCAGCTGAAGATAAAAATGGAGATGAGATTAACAGAGAAGAGACTGAAAGCTTGAAACTTCACAAAAGGACTGCCATTCTGGTTTCTCCTCAGCTTATCCCAAAGCAATAATCCACTTTACGCTGATAATAAAGCAGCAACAGAGAAAGTGTCAGATAGGGAGGATGTTCTTTAGAAAAGTAAAACCTTTTTTATCTTTAACCCTAGTATTATGAGGCATATGTGTATGTACACATCAACAAATAGAATTGGAGCATAGAGTTTAAGAGTGACTGAAGGTTAGCACCATGGCACATACCAAGGATAAGCACTAGGGAGCAAGGCAAGGCAACATAAAATCTCATGGGTGGAATATTGCATTCCCCTCACAGAGACAGAAGGAAACAGTAAAAAAAAATGACAACACAATGGACGTATACTGAAAAAAACATTGCAAAACAATTTTGAAACTCTGTTGGAAGCTGCTAACAGCAGTAACATAGGACAAAGTAAACTTCAGACTCACGTTTCCACTCAAAAATTTTGAGCAAATATTATAATAAATATAAATGAAAAAATATAGTTGAAATTAATATCTATCTTTTTTAGTATTGAATTAATTACCCACACATAAAATCAATTTAATTTTACAACAGGCATCACTTTTGTTCTCCTCTTAGGTGCACTGAGCTTGCCGAAGTCCACATGTAACAGTCCTTTGGGAACACTCAGGATTCAACAATTTCAGTACTTCTCCTGACCAGGAAAATGGGCTGGTTATGCAGCTGCCTATATGTTTGGCCTCAAGTCTTCATAGGGTTTCATGAAGCGGAAACAAGAAATGTCTCTGTCAAGTTTTATCATGATCTGAGTTTCTTGTTATCCTGCTTAGTCCTCTAGGTCTTTCACAGAAAAGAGGAAAAGACAATGTGATTTAAAATCTACAGAAACTGATAAAGTTTGTAAGTGGGAATAATGCCTGGGGCTAGAAGTCAAGCCTGTGAGGATCCTTGCATTATTCTTACCTAATTGCAAAAAAGTGTCATACCAGTATTTTATTTGGCCTGAAATATTTTTAGTTTTTAATACCAATAAAAAGCATAATATGCCTGCAAAACGTAGAAAAGGTCCCTTAAAATTTTCCTTAAAACTCACTGTGTCCCTAGTCTGGTTTCAAGTTTTGTTTTTCCTTCTTGGTCAGCGGCAGTTCAGCTTCTTAGCTCTATTTTGGTCCTGTTATGAAGGAATATCTAAACTTAAGTACATGACCCTCATCTCAGGATGTTTGTAGCTTCCTTTATCATAGAATATGATACCTTAGAATATGTTGAGTTCCTTCCTTCCTCCTATAGGAAGTGTAACTCGATGATCTGATGAGTCCCTTCCAACTCAGAAGTTGATTTTTTGTATATAAAATCTATATATAAAATCAACTGTAGTGTAAATATGTGAAACAATAGGTGTTTGGGGTTTTTTGCTCTGAAGGAAGCCATTATTTTATAATATTTCATTTTCAATCATCTGCATTACCCAATTTAATTTTGAAGCTTCAAGTCACTGGCTAGGGCAATAGTATGTCCATACTAGAAAAAAAAAAAGGGAAAGATAAAGAAATACCACCCGTTTATAAACTATGGAAACGCTACAGCAAGTTGGTCACCGCGGCTGCCGAAGCCCAGGAAATGTTGCGGTGCTCCCGTCAGTCCAGGACACCACAGCTCTGCCGCTACTGCTGCTGCTACCTGCCCATAGGTGGCACCAGTCATGTGCAGAACACCTGAGTCCGTGCCTGCCAACATCCCTGCCGACTTCGGCTGAAGATTCCACCCCGGTTTCTTCCTTGCTGTCGGTGCAGGTGTTAATCGCCAGCTTTAAATACGCGCAGAAGCAACTTCAGACAAGCTAAGCATGAGACACTCTTCTTCTGCCTGCCACTTCACACACCACTCCCTGAGCATACGGCTGTGTCCTCAAATGTTAAGGCCAAATAGTACCAAATATCTCTCCGAAGCATACTTCTCAGGAAGTGTGGCTTTAAAAATGTTAGGGTGTACTTAACATTGTTCTTCTGGACCAGCCTCTGCCAAAGAGAAGCAGCAAACTCAGGGTGCTGAGGAAAGCAGCATCAACCCAATTCAACAAAGTACACCCAAAATCTGACTAAGTGCAGCATTGACTATAATTTGTGCCACAGACCTTTTGAGATTTTAAGCATTAAGCCAAGTCACAAATGTTTGTTCCTGTCACACAAGTTTCAGAATTTTGGGAAAAAGCCAAAAACCTGCAAAATAATGCTGTTCAAGAAGACACATGAGTAGAAATCCCTAAGATTAAATTGATTAAATATTTCATGTAAATAATATTATCTCTTTTTTTGCTGTTGTTAATTTTTCACACTTTAAACTATAAATTAACTGAATTAATGTGATAAAATAATTGTCTTGAATTATAAAATAGTAAAATATTTTTCTCAGAAATATCAAAAGGGAACACGTCAAGAAAACATTTTTTTCCCCCAGAATTGTTTCAGGTTAGATCAGAATAATAAGAACTGATTTTTTTTTACAAGCAGGTTTTATTGTTTCTTTCAATGTACCTACATTTCCCAGAAGACAAAGAAAAGAATTAAAATTATAATACAGGACTTATTTTGTGTCCTGCTTCCTTTTCTCGTGATCTGCCTATTTTTGCCTTTTGTTTTCTATTTAATTTTTTAAATTTTACTTTCATTCTGAGAGCCAAAATGTTGGAGAACAGATGTATAATTAGATACCTCCTTCCATCCCCCTCTTCTCCAAACACTGGTGTTTATCCAGGCCTTATTACATCCAGGGAGAGCTACACGGAAGACTTTACCACAGACACATGCAAAACTGCTCCAAACAGCCCAGGAACTGCCTCAGCTTGCTCTGTCCACCTCTAAGCTCAGCACAAGAGAAAAAGCAGAGAAGAGATGGATCAGTTTTATTATATCTATCAAGGGAAGGACTCATTTACCTAACTTTAGACATCTAAAATGAAGATGTGCAGTTGAAAGCACCCATATAGGGTGTCTCAATGCTCAGTGAAGAGTGATAATCCATCTCAGCCTGAAGTAGTTTCTGTGGGTTAAATTGATCTCCAGATATGTGAGTACCTACTGAACAGCCCACAGAACTACCTTATACTCCGTGTGTCAAATTTATCTGAGGGTGAAAACCCTGCGCACGTATCCTGAATTAAAAGGCTGCTTTTGGGAAACAGTGCACACAAAGGTAGCTGTGTTTCTCCTTTCCCTCTATCCTCACCAGCCAATTGCCATCTGCTTCGCTAGGGTTTTAAACCTCGATCATCTTCACATCATTGTTTGGGTGGTTTGTTGCAGCCTGCAGTGCCCTGCCCTTTACCCCTCTCCTTAGCCCCCAGGGCAAAGATAAATATGTACTGCAATTGCCAGACTTTTCTTTAGAGGTCAAGAAATACTCTAAAAATATAACACTGTATATACTATACCTAACACATTCACAAATTCTAAAGAATTATAATTGACAAAGGCTAAAGAATTATTATAATTCATTCCTGACACAACATAACTTTAATTCACTTCTCAGTTGGTTTATATAAATGATTAGTTACTGCGCAACTCACTTTTCTCATTAAAAAAAAAAAGATGTTTCAACATATTTCAGCTCTGTTAAACTACCTTTTACACATGAATTAGTGTGAATTTTATTGCTGTATTTTCCCAACTTATTAAAAGGGCGGTACTTTGCAAATAAAACTGCAGGATGGATTTATTATTTACAGTCCTAGTCCAAGCTTTCATATCTGCTTAATATGGGTAAAGTGTTTAGCTTTCCAATGTAGTCCAGCCGCATGACTGGAATCAAACTTGTAATTGCCTCTTTGGGATTTAAAACTATTAGAGTTGTGCTTTTATGTTCTCTTTTGTTTTGCTTGAATCACTTTTTCAGGTCTATGAAGTACAGCTGGCACAATAAAAGTTTGATCAATGCATAACCAATGCAGTGTATATTTCTTCTGGATATGTAAAACCCAGGTGAAAAATATTAATCTATGAAAATGGTCTTTGTCAGCTACTTATTCTTGGAATTAAAATCAGTTTCGGTCCTGAGGTATATGGTTTGGCCTGGGACTTTCCAGTCTGGGTTTTTCAACAGTTTCTTGTAATGTATACGTTTGACATATTAAAATGAATGATATCCGGATGTAAAATTTCAATTGCCGGGGCAGATTTTTTTTTCTCATACTGTGATACTTGAATAAAATTATCCTGGTAATACAGGAATTAGCATTAGAAAAAGCCTATACAAGCAGTCTTTGTTTCCTTACCAGTTTAGTCTCCTTCCATGTATCATTGACATTGATGCTATTGGATCATATTCTTAAATCCTTTAGGCCTCAGAGTCGTGCTTTGGGCATACATGAAATCACCAAATGCCTGCACAGAAATTGAAAAATTAAACCATTCAGTTTTGGCAACATGAACTGGTCTTCAAGTTCCAGAGTACATTAACCTGGTAGATATTTAATTCTTGTTCCCTCAGACTGATTTAGTAGCCTCCTCCAGCTAAAGCCTGACTCTTCTGGAATTGGTGGTGGTTCTGAAAGTGTTCTTCAATACAAACCAAGAATTTAGACTCTGGCCTTCAGATAACATTTATGACACTCTACCTTTTAAAACCAAAAGCATAAGAAAGTAGAAAACAGGGAACATGTCCGCACATACCTTTTTGATGAAAGATTTTCTAAATAATGATGTATAAAAATATTGTAGGTATACCAATATAAAACTGTGTAGTCAGCTTAAACATGGTGATAGCAGAGGTCATGTTTTTCAGGAATTTTCACAATATTTGGTGCTTATCTCTGAAAGTTCAGTTTCAGGATTTAAATTATCACATTAGCCTCAGAAGCAAGACCCCCAAATAAAATGGACAATAGTTTTCAAAATGAATACGTTTTGAAGTCACTGTTAGCAATTCAGACCCTGGATTCCTCCATTCTCTTCATGTTATATGTAGTACATCACAGAGCCCTGTGTTGTCCCAGAACACGACTGACTTTGTCAGGCATGTAAGCTGTCCATACACTGTAGCAGAAAGCCTCTCACAGCTGCACTGATGTATTAAGGAATGAGCCCACCTTCATAGGAGTGAGTGGACTTCTTATGCTGCCTACCAAGTAGGTTTGCTCCAACTTCATGTACAAGACAGATTTTGTTTGTGAAAGTATGCATAAAGATGGAGTCTCTAGTTGTTGTAAGATGGCTCTCCTAGACACTCTTTATATATGTATTATAAATATGTTTATTGGAACAGAACTTGCATGAAAACAAATGTGATTTGACTGAAAGCTACTGCTATAGTAGATTTGTCTTATCTGAGTAGAGTGGAGGCTTTCATACCATCCAGAACAAGACAATACTCAAATTTCTTCTTCTGTCTTAATTAACTTAATTATGACATTCTGAATTCTGGAGCTTATATGCATATTTATAAATCCAAGACTCACATCCTGTTAGTGCCTTGGAATAAATAGTTAATATCCATGGAAATGTCAAGCCTTACTCACTGTACCTTTAGCAACACAATGAAAATATTTTGCATATTCAAACATAGTCATATAAGTAGTTAATACTCAATAGAATGATTTTGCATCTATCTTGTACATTGTCATGAAAAACAGGTGTAGCAAGAACATACTCACAAGTCCAGTATGTCCCATCTTTTTTCTAGAACAAAGGACATACACAAGGTAAGAACAAATATCATTCAAGGGAAGAAACCATTAACCAAAGTCACTAAACTAAGAGAGAGTCCTCAGGATGTTCTGAGATAGTCACTTTCTATACATATATTGAACAGGCAACTTTTTATTTGTCAGTCCAACAGACATTTCTGACAATTCTTCCATATTATATACTGCATGGAACTCTTCTTCTAGATTGTTACTTTAATTAAGGGTCTCAATGTGTTCATGTAACTCTGGAAGACCTGACTCTACTGTCACTAGTAGTAACCTTCCTGAAATATGTCAATGATTGAAGAAGTGACTGGCATTATTTGGCAGATCTCAAGAAGTTTTCCAAAAACACCTCATTTTTAAACTGCTAATTGCAGAACATCATGTTCAGATGGCTTTAGGCATGGTTTCTTCTGTTCTCAACTGATTGCTCAGATCTGGCAGCTTCAAACAGTAAATACCCTGGATTGCTTATCCCTTTCTAGTACTTAGGCCATAACAGTCCTCAGCCATCTTTTAAAATCTCTGAGGGGTCTTCTTGCAACATTTACTACCTACAGAGAGAAAAAAACCGCTATGACTTATTAGTAAAACCTCTCCCTTCTTGGAACTGAATAGGCTTTCAACTCCTATACTCCTGCTGGTCTTGAGAATGTTAAGGAGACATCCCAGTCTGACCACTGGCAGACCCTTAAGCAGTCACATTCCCAATGCCAGTGACTTTCACTGCTGGGACTGAAACACCTTCACAGTAGGTGGCTGCAGTGAGCCAACGGGTGCCTTGCTTGACACACCCCAATTATGCAGTCAGACAAGGTTTCCTTACTGGTTCCACTGCAGGTTTCCCATAGCAGAGCCTCAGATGTCCATAAAGCAATTTATTTACGGCACAGCAACAGAAGAAACAGCTCGAGCTGGGGACAGTCCCCAACAAAAGAACCCCCTCACAGTCTACATGCAGGCAAGTCTCGCTCTTCTCGAGTCCTGGGCTCCTGCTGCGTCTCTCAGTGTCCATTCCCCTGCCTGGCCATAGGTCTTCGCACCCCTTGTAATGCAAAGGATTGGCAGTTCACGGCCTCTTGTCTCTCTGGGCTCACACCCAGAGCTCAATCTGCATCTTGAACTGAAGCTTACTAACCAAGCTACCTGCACCAGGTGTATTCCTCAACAGAAAGCTGGGATGTTGAAAGTGCAGGTCCATGCCATGAATTCTTCTCTATCAGAATTGCCTCAAGAAGAGGTTTTCTGCACCCTCCCAATAACCTCCCATTCCCACTGCTTCTGTGTCAAAGGCTAATCTCCCCATTGTGACAATACTTGTGTGTTTGTATTCAAGACTACTTTTTAAAATTTCCTTTTAAAAAAACTATTTCACATAAATTAAAGGATAGTTCTAGTACAGTGAAGAGCTGAAGCCAGGATAGAAAGGAAATTTCCTAAAATGATTTTCCAAACAAATATTTCATAAAGCCTTGTAAGTGTTCAATAACCAGAAATGTGGGCTTCTGTCACCCTCAGCCCTCTCATACCACCATCATATCCCAGCATAGGAGGATGGGAGCTAGAGAACAAAATGCTTTTGTCACTTGTCATATCTCATCCTCTTTATGAAAATATGCTTATCCCATCTAGCTCTTGCTATCAGTCTGAGACTTGGTTTGTCAAGGTTTAGGTCAGTTGAAACATTTGCAAAATAGTTCCCTAGTTTTGACAGTAGAGATTATGAAGTGAAAAACTTCAGCAATAGAACTTCAGGCACAACTGCAAGTTGGATGGTGTGAGGTGTCTGTGAAGCTTCTAACACAACATTCATGTAGGATAGCTGCACTACATTTCAAATTGTGCTATTTCAAAGTAAATTACTTCCCATTCACAGCACAATAATTGTTAACTGTGAGTACTTGCAGGTACTACAGGGGTACACACAGAAGACAGACTAATGGAAGGATTGTTAATTTATTTTACCAGTGGCCTATAATGGTTCTTTAGCACTTCTCATCTCTCTTTGAAGAAAGAGGCTTGAGGGAAAGATGTACTATATGTCTTTCTATCATTATTGAAATTAAATATTTGTATAAAGACCAACAGCATAATTTGTAATGCTCCACTCCCTGAAATTCCTGCTTTAATCAAGTGTAATACAGGAAACAGGATGTACAAAGCTGGATGGAAGATAACATGTTCGGCCATACTTGGCCTGGTGTGTCTTGGCTCTCACAAGAAGGCCAGAGTGGCAAGTTCTGGAGGCTGAAAGTCAAATACTTAGCTGTCATAAATGCTGTAATAAATGTTCATTCTCCATATGCCTTTCCACCTAAACCACTGCAAAGCTTTTCTCATTCACAGCCATCATCAAAAAAGTAGAGGACAGATTAACCTCCATTCTTCTGCTGATCTAAACATCTGTGCTGAAGAAACCACCAAAAAAGATCTTTGAAGTCAATGGTAAACGTAATTATCTTGGGTTTTGGCCAGATCTTCTACTAACTTCTACTTCTACTCACTGTGAGCTTCTTCTGAACTCCTTGAAATGACAACTCCTTCCCTCTATTTTGTCATAGGCTTTCCTTCCCTCAGTGACTCTGTATACCATGTCTCATCAGTAGATGATGGATCAGAAGGGAAACCAAAATGTTCTACTGCATATACATGAGAGCAAGACCTAATTAACAGAGGATGAGAGATGGAAATTGGTTGTGCAAGACCTGCATGAAACACATCAGCCTTGATTTCTCTGCTTTCCTCTGTGAGCTGTCTTCAGATTCAAATACCCTCTGGTGCTGTGGTTGAAAGAAAATTTCTTGGGGTTGAAAGAAAATTTCGCCTTTGCTGGAAGTCTCCTCGTGAAGTCTGCTGTTGCTGGGAAACTCTGTGCAGCCTTTCCTCAAGGCTGAGCCCTGTAGTCTTAATCTTTAATTAGCTTTCCCTTGACCCCTCCATAAGGCTTGCTAGTGGAAGACTTCTCCACAGGGTGAGGAAGACATTTGCTTGTATAAGACCTTTCAAGAAACCTGTTTAGAAGTTCTCAGGCTAAGAGAGCTGCCAGGACCCACACAGCACTCTGTCTTGGCTTCACAGTAATAGGGTTTTCTGCAGAATACTCCAGAGTGGCTTCCAATTGATGTAATTTCAATTTTGCCTCTTTTGTCTCTCTGGCATTGCCTGGGTTCAGGCCATTCCCAGTCATGAAGATTTTACAAACGACAGAAGAAAAAAAAAAAGCTGGTTTAATAGGTCTTTTCACAAAGAGACCCTTGCTCTCTGCAACTCAGCTAGGCACCCATATGCAAGGAGTCTGTCCCTCAGCTAAAGAGGCATCATGTATTGGGCACAGACATGAAGTATTCCCTGTCAAGAAGTCAAGGAAGTTTTGTGGCACTGTTACTTCAGACCAGTTTCAGCTGGAAACAGTTGTGTTTTTGCAAAAACTTATCACAATACCTGTCTCAAGGCATTGTCCTACAGAGCACCACCACAAAGCTGAATTCCCAGATCTCTCCATGGTCAGCAATGGGAAATAGGCACTGTCGGAGAAAGGCATAGTTCAGGACCCTGCTGCTAATGCCCAGAACTGCCCTTTAAAAAGCTTCTCTCTCTCTCTTCATTGATTATAGGTGGTACCTTGGAAGGTGAAACTGTATTTTGGCAGTTGCAGAAAGCTGGGTGGAAGCTTCACTGCAGCTTCCCTTTGATAATTACTTTTCCTAAGAATGTTCTGCATTTCTCCTGGGTGACCACATATTAGCCAAACGCCGTGCAGTAGGGTTTTCATCTGTTAGAAAGGAGGCTTTCTTCCACCTTACTGCTTTTATTCATAGGAGGATTTCCTCCCGCTTCCTTCAGCCAGGAAGTCATATAATTTCCTGAGTTTTCCAGCACTGGGCCACAAAATGGGCAACACCTTCATAGCTGGAGTCAAAGGGAAAACCTCATCAGGCATGTAGAAGTCACTCAACTGTGTGAGGAAACAATGTGTCTCATCTTCAGTCACTTGGGGTTAGCTGCCCCTGGGATGCCATGGCCTGTAAACCATTAGTTTTTGGTGCATCAGCCACCCATCCCCTAAAATCTTCAAGGCTCTTCAGGCAAAGTTACTCTGCTTTCTGGAATTATTTTGGTGGTAATGTGGTATCTAACACCCCTCCTTTTTTTGAAGCCACCTCAAAAAATTTCTGTTGTCATCACTCAACATCAGAGAGTTTTTACTCTCTGTCATAGAAGACCAGCTGCTGCCTTAGTTTTCTAGGTCCAACTCACATTCTCAAAGGTTTCCCGCAGCAGCAGCCCTGCCATGTGGACCAAATCTAGGAATTTGTGTGTTACGATGCTGCTCGCAGTGGAGAAATATTTAACTGGGAGGATGTGTCTCCAAATCATATAGTACTATATGAAGGTGTTTGCTGGGAGTACTTTTTGTGACTCTGGCCACAGATCCTTTGGACTTAACCTGCCACACTTTCCACAATTTACTTCATTTTCTCTCCAAAGCAAAAGAAACTCACTCTTGTACAGAACCTCTTGACGTGATTCCATCTTTCAAATGACTGATTACATTGTCACTTTCTATTTCTTTCCTCAGAAGTGCTGCTACAACATTTACTCTTTTAATTCTTCCTTCCCCTTTGTAACATGCTGCCCAACACAACTGCAGTCAAAAAAAATCTCCTAAAGGAATTGTTCTTCCAGGCTTCTATTCTGCTTTTCAAGAAGCACCTTCACAGTTTAAAAGTGAAGTAAAGAAGTCTTGGGTATGTGGATGCTAGGGGTTTGTCATGAATGTACCCTGGGGGCCTGTGATCTGCTTCAGTGGTAATAGGGCAGCTACCTGTGGTGGCTAAGCTCCTGACACCCAGCTAAAACATTGATAATAATTTTTCTGTCCATCTGAATATAATTTTGCTGTGTTGACATATATACTTTGAGTCCTTTCACTGTGAGCTTCTTCTTGCACTAGAGCTGTTTCAAGTGCTGCTCAACACTTCCTTGTGGTGGGACTTATCTTGTTTCCATAAAGTATTTTGTTTCTTTCCCAACAGCATCCTTCCTGTTTCAGATTACTGCCTCATCCCAGTTGTTTATGGATGCCCTGGGACTTCTGCTGTTCTTGGTACCCAATACTAATTGGCAGGTAATCACCCAGCCCACAGCATTCCGTTTCTTAGGGGAGATTGTTTTACAGCATTCACTTCAATAGTGGTTCCTGAAGTCCTTAATTTGCTATGCAGTGATTTACATTCTGCTGTGATCCAGCTTTAGTTTATTCTTCCTGAATTTTGACTGAGCAGTGGTATTCCCTCTTGTCTCGGTCACATATGTCTACACTGTCATGGATGTTTTCACCTCCTGTCAACAGTCATGCATCATGCACACTTTTCCCAGGAAATCTTGTGTGCTGATAACAGGCCAGCAGGTGTTTCCTACCAAATGTTGTGGCTGCTCATCTCTTCTTCCAGTCCCACCTACCTTGCCCAGGACAGGCAGCTTATATTCAGAATATGCTGCAAGGTCCTGGTAAATTATAGCCTATAGCACAGGGAGTCTATTTTTTTTGCAGTGATCAGTAAGTATCCAGACTTTCATTTTTTTCCTCCTTGTACCCACTTCAGAGGTTTGACTACTTTAAATCATACCCTTTCCTTGGACACTGAGGTTCCTTTGCATCTCACTCATGGAAGTAACTGCTGAAATACCTGAGTTATTGGTACCAGAACCTTGGGAGGTGACTTATTTTTGCAGTTTCCAGTTTTGCCCATGCTTCTGGACACAAAATTTAGAAAAATACCATTTTACTTGCCTCTGCTATGGAATGGATTCCACATGTATAAAGCTTTTTATGAAGTGAAACCATTTTTCTCTGTTAGGACTGATTTGACAGCATGTCAAACACCTAGAGAGATTCTGACCTTTCCCTTTGCATCTATAGTAAATCTGCACTTCTCCAACAACTGGGGTTGAAGAACTCCATATTTCATCAGTGCTACTAATGCAGGCAGTGTTAAAACTCAAATGGAAGCTCTCCTTTGCCCTTCTTGTGTCTCATGAAAACAGAATACTTTTTCTCCAGCTGTTTATTCAAAACTGAGTATCACAGGTTCTGCTTTGGCCCTATGCAGCTAATTAGACCTAGGAAGCTAGCTACATTGTTATCCTTCTCTTTGCTATGAACTGTAGCCAAGAAGAGAGCTGTGTCACTGCTGCTGCTGGAGTCTCTTTGGGGGTGCTCTCCAACTGCAGGCACCAACTGCACCGTACACCCTGTACTTTTCTGTTTGCTTATGTGTCATGCTTCTGCAAAATTATTTACTTTGTGGTTGGACTCAAACAGCCTTATCAAAGTGCAACTCTTCTGTAAAGGTGTAATGAAATGTTTGGATCTCGTGAAAACAGAGTATTTCACTATTTTGGACAGGGAAGTTTAGGAAGAAGGTGAACAACTTCTCAGCTGTTGAGTCAGCATTTGGAGGGAGAGGGAAATAAGGGTAAAAAGGATCTCCCTAAAAGGCCAGAGCATTATTTTCTTTTAGCAGAGTTTTGACGGTCAGAATTGGAAACAGAGTCAGAACACAAAGCTGCAAATAAAGGAAAATGATGCTTCAATCTAGATGCAAAAGCAAATTCACAGCTGCCTGTAAATTAAAACTAAGGCCAGCTCAGTAGAGCCCACATCTGCCTGCACTTCAGGCTGATGGGGTACCAAGCAATGCTTGCCTGCCAGGAGGAGAGCTGTATGCACGTGGTGCTGGGTCCCCATAGCATGCTGTCCCTACAGGCTGTGTGTCCCACATGACGGTGAACACCTACGTAACACAGTGCTGAGTCCCAGACCCGGGCTGCCTCATAAGCTACATGCAGCCCTGTCCAAAGGGACTCTCGCCTGGGATAGATTTTTAAAGAATGCCAAAGGGTGCAGATAGAGAGCTCAATGGGAATGGGGCATGGAAAACAATTTGCCTCTATTGGTCCTGAATGTGTTTGAAAATCTGGTTATGTTTCAAATATAATAATGATTTTGGTGAAAGTGCGTTTGATTATTTGATCCTAAAAATTGTTTGATTTTTGCCTGAGATGACATTCCTATGGGACAAATTTTATTTATGCTCATATTTTCACCTAATTGTTTATGATGCAATTGAGTATGATATATTTTTTTTAAAATACTCTTATTAAAGAATTACTGTAAAACTTATCTCTTCATCTGTAGTGGTAAAAAGATCCTTTTAAGTAGCATTCTTTACCCATATTAGTTCTTTCTTCATCAAATATTTCTTCACAAATTCCTTCTTACTAGTATTGGATTTCATAATTGAAAATAATAATACTTTAGAAATAATATTAATAGAAAATAATATTTTCTCACTTTGTAATTGTTTTCAAACACTGATGGTATATATTGGAATTTTTGTAGCAAACAGAGAAGTAAAACTTACTGAGTGGTAGGGGGAAAAGAATAATTTGCACTAAACCCCCACAAGAACATCATAATAAGAAATAATACATTGGTGGACGTATACAAAGGAAAAATAGGGATTTCCTCATTTCATAGGGATGATTACATTTTGAATTATCTTACATACATCTAATAGGACAGGGGCACCTTGAGCGGTAATCAACATCTCCAAATCTCAAAAAAAATATTGGATTCAAGTTTATAAGATATTCCTGTTGACTTGGACCCAATTTGCACTTAGATTTTATGAACGAATGATGGTTATACCAGAAGGGACAGAATTTGTATCTGTAAAGTGTACATTAGCTTACGTTCATTCCTGGAACAATATAGAATTATACTTCATTGAAAGTATAACTGCTGTTGTACCATAGTTCTAACAGCTAGTTAAAATTTTAAGCTTAGTATAAAATGAAAAAAAAATTAAAAAGAAGAAGCAAAATGACTTGCTATGATACTGCAGAGGAGCTAGAGAACTTGCACTTCACTGTGCTGTAAAACCATGCTGATGGCAAGTGATCAACAGTATGCATTTCAATCTTCACAACAGTCTCACAAGTGTCAAAGTGACACCAAATAGCTGAAATCCGATCAAAGCTTTTGAACGAGGACCCAGTGGACTTGTTCAAAAGGAGGACTGCTTCAAGGCCAGCGATTTCCAGTCTCAGTAATCTTGAAGGGGAGACAATCAGTTTCACTGGGGGAGGACTGAAATTTCCTCTAGCTGTAGGGGAGAGAGCAAAGTAAAGTGCCCCAAAGAGGTACCAGGACTTCCTCCGCTGACCCCCATGAAAACTAGCCCTGCTCTGGCAGCCTGAGAAGAGCATTGGTAATCAGCCTACAGATATTTTGACAGCTGGGTATCTTACCTGACAGACATACACATCACCTTCAATGCCTTCTCAAACCTTACTAAAACCTGTGACAATAGCTGTCCAGTCATACTAAGTTCAGGTTTGCAGAGCAGAAGGACTTGTTCAGGCGTATACAAAGAGGCATACCTACATGTGTGTTCAAGGAGGAAAAGACAACCCCACAGCAACCTAGAAAGCTAATCACTTATCCTGGGCTTTTCTGGGCACCATTGAGTTTGACTTCCCAGCATTAGGAATGGATTAGACGATGTAACTAGTAAGATGGGAAATAGCCCTGTCCCATCAATCAGACAGAAGGAAGGCTTCTTACAGGTTCCCTTCAGCACTGCAATCAGGAGATCTGCAGCAGCTGCCCTGCCTTAAAGATCTGACTGTTCAGAACCATCAATGAGTTTCATGGTTGCAGTGACTCGCTGCAGGAAGTAAATGAATGGGAAAACCAGGAAGAAAAAGTGATTAAAAATGAAAAGCAAAAAAAAAAGCACTAAACCCCCCCAGCAATCTTAGTATCTTAGACCCCATATTTGCGCTCCGTTCTTCTAACAAAAGACAATTACGAGCTTGCGCATGAGCACACACACACTCTTGCTTATTCTATGCTTTTTCACCTCATCTGGCAGCCGCTTTCCGGTCCAGCAGACACTAACATCTAATGAGACAAACTTCCCATTTTCAGACTAATCAGTCGGCTGCACTAATTGCAAATGCAAATATGCAAATTTATATTAATTAATTACTCTGCTAATTAGTTCTGCAGTCTTTTTGGGGTAATAAATCATTGTGCAGTGGAAGGGAAACATGTCCTGTCCCATTTCACTCCACATAAAAATTTAATATACTAATTGAAGAAAATATATTAAAAAAACCCTGATTCTGACTCTACTGATAGGTTCCCTACAGAAAGGTATGATTGTAAGAAGTCTTGCACATCCCCGGCAAATGCCATCACTAAGGTGCCTGTTAGCAATTTAATTATCACATTATGAGCTCCAGGAAAAGCCAGTTTGCTGTGCTGCAGGCTGTGACTCTGAGCTCCATAGTTGACACATTTTGCAGCAAATGCTGTTCATACATCCATGAAAGATAATCTGGAGGAAAACACTCACTTTGCTCTACCTGAATGTTCTGTTAAGGCTTGCACTTGAATCCCAGGAATCTGGGTCTGCTATATATGCACTTTAATTCTGCAGCCTCATTAGATCACATTTGAAGGGGTTGTTCAGGGAAAATGAAGAAGAAACTGCTTGTAGAGCCCTTCCCTTGAATTTTGCTTTGTCTTTGATCCATTTCTACAGGAACTTTCAATTCCCCATCTGGCACCACCTCTCCCTTGCAATCCTTACCTTGGCATCACACCGTGGGAGTAGGGAGGGTCATTCCACTGCCCCGCCACTGGTGTTTTGCCCAGCCTCAGGTGAGCTGGAGTCTTCTTTCCCCACACCAATATCTGGAAGGTGCAGCAAGTTCCCCATACTGACTTAATGCACCAGCAATGGCACTCATGCTCATAGAACCTTAGGTATTAAAGTCTGCCAAGGTGTGAAGGTCAATGTGCAAGGTGGGGCTTATTCCACGTTTTCCTTTTTTTAGGACAGGGAAAAAACCCATTCCCATAGCATAACAAACCCAACGGGACCTGGCTGTGAAAAAACAATCCCCTCATCAAATGAAGCTACACCAACCAGTTCATTACAGGCATTTTGGGAGCTAAAGACCCTCCTAAGAGGTTTAGAAAGGCATTGAGCAAAGTGAACCCTCTTCTGTCACTCAAGTTCAGGCTAACTAGAAATCTTCCACAGCTCCCAGGTTTTTTCATCCTCCACTTGCTTACTTTTTTTTCACAGTTGTGTACCATTGTTTCCATTAATGTGAAGCACCTACAGAGAATTTTCTTGAGCATTTGAATATATCTTAAGTTAACCTGCCTTACAGATGTAGGTTGGAAACCAGTCAAAGATGTTACAAAAGTCAACAGAGGATTTCTATTATCAGAAATTCAGACAACTCACATATCATAGTCTTCCATTATTAAAAAAATGAATCTAAAGCATTAGCAAGTGTTTTGCTTTATGCTTTAAATTATTTGTTTTAAATTGAGACAATAAATGAGATTAACAGGTAATTAAATTGCAAGGGCCTTTATCATTCTAGATTCAACCAGAATTGAGCTGTATACTTTTCTCACAGTTTGAAACCCTAGGACAGCTTCTTTCTTATTTATTTTGCTTTCCTATCCAAACACTGGAATAAAATACTGTTAAATTGATAACCCAATGTCCTGTGATTTAGGCTAAAGGAAACAAAGGAAAATAAAAAAAACCCCTAAAACAGATTAAATTGAAAAAGCAGTTTATGGAACAGCCAAATATAAAATTTATTTTTCAAACAGTTGCCATTTTTGTTTGAAATACAAATATACACTAATGGCTATGCCATTCAACATCATGCAAATTAAAATATTTATTTAAAAGCAAATCACCTTTGATCTTTCTAGGTTTGCAGGATCCTGGAGTCACATGGGATCGAAATTATTTGTTGTAGAGTGCAGGCCTCCCCACCTGCTTAGAGTTTTACAGCTGCTTTTTTTTTTAAGGTCTACAAGATTTCAGAGATTATTATGTAAAGATTTTAACAAAACTCAACAGGTACCTCTTAAATAATGAATAGATATGAGGTGGTAATGTTTTGATTGTCTGTAGTGCACTTTGAAAAGCTACATTCAAATTGTAATTGTAGTAGGACATGAGATGTAACTTCAGACATTCGGTAAAACCCATCCTTTGATGGGTTTGATTCTATTAGAATTCAACAGAACATGCATATTTTGCAAATTGTAGTAGGTATGAACAGAAGTATCTTCTTTTCCTTTTCCTTTTCCTTTTCCTTTTCCTTTTCCTTTTCCTTTTCCTTTTCCTTTTCCTTTTCCTTTTCCTTTTCCTTTTCCTTTTCCTTTTCCTTTACCTTTTCCTTTTCTTTTCATTTTCCTTTTTCTTTTTCTTTTTTCTTTTTCTCTTTTTCTTTTTCTTTTTCTTTTTCTTTTTCTTTTTCTTTTTCTTTTTCTTTTTCTTTTTCTTTTTCTTTTTCTTTTTTTCTTCCTCTTTTTCTCTTCCTTTTCCTTTTCTTTTTCCTTCGTCTTTTTGTGATTGTGTTCAGAGTACTTACATATAGTCAAAAAAAGTGCGATGCTAATAAAATTTCCATCACGATAATCTATGTTTATGCCCTTTCGCTTACTTCTGGCTGATATTCTTTCTCTTGTCAGGACTGTAAAATCAAGACTTTTCTTAACATATAGAACAGCAAGACCCATTTGGTATCCAAGATGAAACCCAGATGAGTGTTAAGATTGACAGTGTTTTCACCCTTGTAATTAGCTATTCACACAAATGGGGGTTTAGTTTGCACTTATGCTTGGAACATGGCACCTCTTCATACAGAGAGCATCATTCACATGTTAACATTTTCACTTTTGTTTTTTGTTGGCAAGTAAACCAGCATACTTACTATTGAGTTCTGTTAGCTGTATATTTTGCTTATACTTTTCACTATTTATTAGTATTCTCTTCAAAAATAATTTAATGTGAGCAAAGCATGAACAAGAACTATGTGATGCTCCTCTCCTTTGCCCTGCTCTGGAGGAGGACCTCACCTGCCTAAAGCCCCTTGGCTGCTTCCAAGTGAATAATTTCCATGGGCACAGTGCTGGGGCACTGCTTTCCAGTATCTTTTTCTTTAAGGGTAAAGATCCCCCTCCCTCCCTTGCTGGAGGGAAGGATGGGTGGCCTCAGTACAACAGAATATGTACCATGCTGCTGAGCTTATTTGCAGTCTTTTTCTTGGTTGTGTACTGACTCAGTAATGTCTGGAGGAAGGGCACAGAACTAGGAAGCCTTATGGCAATACAGCAACGGTTGCCAGAAATTCATCAAGGATTTTGATGGGTTCTGAACAAGTCTGTTCATTCTAAATTGAGGAATAAAAGACTCAGTGATAGAAGAGAAGGCAAAGGGATGGCTAAAACATCTCTGTTTTGCTAGAGCTGAGATGTGACTGATTTGCTCATACACACTAAAGATTTAAACAGAAAAAAACCCAAAATTAAACATCCTAAATGGACTCAGTATGGCTCAATATGTACTTAGGCTAGACAACATACTACCACAAGAAGTGGATTTCCAAAATGTATGTTTGGAAAAAGCAATTGATATGCATATCAGAGTTACCATAATTAATTATAGTAATGCTTTTGGGTCATGCTTCAGGGCTCTCAAAATTCAGCAACTGTTAGAGAACAGGCTGAGATTTAATAAAAGTAATCTCTTTTTAACCTTCATGTACAGACTTTAGGTGTCTCTCTTCATCAAAGGCTAATGCTAGAAAATACATCTGAGATAAGAATGATCTTAGTTCTAAACAAACACCAAAAATTACTATGTTCTCAGCTGTGGACTCTATGTCTACATGGTACTTCATCTTACGGGAATGAATCGCTCTTGGAGGTTCATTAGTCTCTTTTCTAATTCCTTATAAGGCTAGAATGCAAAAGGAATGAAAAAAAGGTTAAGGAAAACTTGATAACTCAAGTGATCAAGCAATAGATGTAGCATAATACCTCTATTGTCTTTTGTACCCCACAAATTAATTAATATTGTTTATCTCTTTAGAAACAATTACACCCACAATGGACAAGAGGACAACTATCAAGCTAAATTAACATAAAGATCACATATAAAATCATTGGGGGAAAAAAAGGAGAACAGACTAATGGTGGAGAAAAGAGAAGCCCTAAAGGCTAACAATAGAATTAATAAGTATGGTAAATGCAAACCACCTAAGCAAAAGATAAAAATAATGATTGGGGAAATAACAGTGAAACTGGAAAATAATTTTTCTACACTGAAGCTCCGTGTCCTCAGCTCTTTGCCTTCAGGGACTCCAAGCACAAGGATGCCTTTTCACCCAAGTAGTAAAATATCCAGAGAAGCAAATTGAGGCTGCTGATCGTCTCTCTTACAGGAGTCGAGTGCTGCTTCCCTGTCTCTGCCACATTGATGCAATACCATCACCACAGCTCAGAGAGGGCATCTCTATGAGGAACCACACTTGGGGCCAGGCCAGGGGAATATTAAGATGTATAGCAATGGGGTAGCCCAGCCTGGGACACTGTGGTTTACAGCTGCCCAAGGCAGCAGCAAGAAGCATCTCTAATACAGATGAAGGTGTGAAGAAATTCAGTGCTTCAGGGACATGTGTGCAGGTCACTAGTGCAGGTCAGAAAAGTGAAACTAAACCACCACATCCCTACTGGAAAGGAAAAAGGTCTGGCTTCCTATTTTTTATTGTATTTCAAAGTCCTTTGCTCAACCTGTTGGGGGATACCTCACTGTGCCACACTGAGGCAGAAGCAATAAACCTGTGATGTAACAGGTTAAAATGAACTTGCTGCTGCAAAGCACCTTGAAATAGTTAGGAAAAATGAAATTAGAGAATTCTTCCAGTGAGTTATCACAAAAATTTCATGTTTGTTTCCAATCCCAGACATGATGAAGTGCTAAAATATTTGGTTGGTATACTCCCTCATAGTATTTTCAACAGAAAAAGTGCATTTAAATTTCAGAAGCTGACCGTTTCCTGCTTTGATGTACAAAATAGAGAGGAACAGATCATCGCCAGACACTTAAAAGAGAGAAATGCTTATATAGTGAAAAGCTGAAAGAAAATACTGTCTTTCAGTTAAATTTTTTTTCATCAGCTAATTTCTTTTAAAATATCTTAATTATTTCTGTTTTCAGCGTTTTACTTATCCAGAATCGCAGTTATCTTTGTGCAGTAACACAATAAGAACTATGAAGGTTAAGTTTGTAGCTGATCCTTAAATCACTTTTTCTATATAAAGCATGTAAATTCACACCTTTTCTTCTGTAAGAGCAAAGACATATTTGTCATATTTGAGTCTAGCTTTACATAAACCAAGGTTAAATAAAGCATTAACACACAAGATTTGATCAAGACAAAGGGTTTTTGACCATACACCTACAGTTTAAACATCTGACTTACATGAAAATGAATTATTCCGTTTCTCTGGAATAGAAGAGGAAGCGCAGTTATGTCTGGATTGATTTTATCAGACTGTGAACTGGCTGTGGTGTAAATTGAGAAATACTTGAACTACATTGGGCTGTAGAGGAACACAAAAATGTTTATGCTGTGCTGCACTACCTACTCGTGCTCCATAGACAGCAGTATTACTGACCTTTTATTTTTCTGCCCTGCCCTCTGTCTATCCTCTTCTAGCTCTCACCACCATTGCCCCAAATAAATAGTCTTCGTACCATCACTCTTGCCTCAATCTATCACTGGTAAGATATTTGAGAAGGCAATCAGCCCAGCTGGAGAAAACATGGAAGTGGAAAATATATTTGTGCATAGAAAATGGAAACATTATGTTTATACTTGGGACTTGAACATGCCGGGCTCTCAAGTGCTTCTCTAACTGCCTGAGCACCCTTTTTTCCTAATCACTTGTAGATATAATCATTTGCAGATAGAAATTGGGTTATGTGCATGTGGTAGCAGTGTGCATGGAATTCGCAGTAATATTCACAGCATTCACCTCTGGGAAGTGGTCCCTTATGGTTTCAGTCAGGAACATATGTTTTAAGTACATAGTCGGAATAGAGGTTTTGTTATTTTCCTTTGAGATTGAAAAAGAAAATTGTTTCCTTGCATGATCATCTCAGAATTTAGAATTAGGTCAATGGGAAGGGCACATGTGCAGAGACTGAAAGTTGCTGAGCTCTCAGTGTATTTCTCGTTGTACACCTGACTCACCATGGGCACTTGAGTGATAGCCCCTCTGTCTATGAAACACTCCCTGAACCAGCAGGCACTGAAGCTAAATTTTAGTCCATACAATGCTGTAAGGTCTCTATTTGCCATGTGCTGTAAGAAGTGCAAGTAACTTTCACAAGTACAGAAAGTAAAATAAAGTAGATTTCTCTTGCATAACTCAAATAAAAATCCGTGGTGCTTTGAGTATTTTTTCCAGCTGCAGATGTTTTTTTCGGCATTTTAATAGTTTTTATTCTGTAATGCTACTTTTGTGCATAAACAGTCATTAACTTTTCATCAGTGTCTTCATGGATTAAACAGTCCCTAAGTACACACTGAAGGCTCGTATCATTATGGACCCTTATCATTTAAAATGGAAGAGAAAGGAGGTTGTGTGTGTGTGTATACATCTCCTTACTCCCTCTCTTTCACAAACTGTAAGGTTTAATAGCAGTTAACACTAGACCACAGCACTTCTAAATAACGATAGCCCTGCCAATTCTAACTGGTATTCCAATTAGTCTGACAATTCTACTAATTAAGAACATTAAACTTTTAAACAAAGGCTATCTTTTTTGTGTTGTGTTTGGCAAAATGGAATTGAGGGTATAAGGAAGCCTGAACCTCTACTTCCAAGAATTGCTGATGATTAGAGGAAAAAAAGAATATTTGGGGAGCATGTAGAAACATTTAAATATGGTAGTTAAATAAGAAGCATAGGCTACCTGAATTGTAGAATCCAGAATATTGTAAATGATAGAGAAATGGATTAAAAAAGTGAAAACTGCAAATCCACAATACATGGCTGACAGAAGTTTGCCTTTTGGAAGTAATGATTTAAGCCAGGTGCTATAGGGATTTCAGTATATTATGCAAACTGAGACATTCCTTTGTTTGAAGAAAGATCACTTTTCTAAATTTTCTTTCCTTCAGATATGAAACAAAAGCAAAGAAAAATAGTATGTTCCACAATGTAAATTTTTCAGTGAATATTTGTTTCAAATCAATAATTTTTTTAAAAATTGCTCTGGTTTTTGTTTTACGTATTATATACAATTTTCAAAAGAAACATGCTTTCAAATCCCTTTGAAGTGATTTAAAGATCTTACTTTTCCTAAGTTCCTTATTCTCAGAATGAAATTTCATTACAGTGCACTTAAAACACAAAGTTTTTTGCCAAAAAATAAACACATTCTTTTGAAAGAGAATAATTTCTTTTTTTTTTTTTTTGTCACTTTATGTTACAAGGTCAAACTGCAAATATCTTCTTCATAATCAAGATTTCTGTTTCTATGGGAGTAAGAGCATTTGCACAGAGTCTCTGCAAAAAAATCGTATTGTTAACTTGTGCCACAAGAACCAAATTAATAACAGACTGCATGGAAAGCAATATTTACTCCAAAGCCCACCAACCTGAGCATCACAGATTTCATTCTTCCAGCACCCAGCCTTCAAGACATAGTGCAGGAACTATGAATCTCTCAGGATTTGGTCTCATGCCGTAATGCCAAGTACATTTCCTATGTCGCCTCACCAAATCATTACTGCACTGCCTCTATTCACACTGTTTAAGGATTTAGAGATACTGGGAGAGATGGCTATTCTAGTCACCATCTGCTGACATCAGCTGTCTTCAAAATTCATAGCAAAGTACCCTTTTGAGAGAAATTTTACCTAGATGGTTTTACATAGCAAGATGTCTTAGAGGTCCAAATGCAGAATGCAGACGCCAGCATACCTCTCTAGGCAGAAAGCGCACTTCAACCCAAGTCACACATAAAATTCCTGAACACAAGAACGAAACCCTGAACATACTATAGCACACTCTTCAGAATGCACGCCTTTGATCAATTTTTTAAGTGCAATTTTTTTTCTCTCCTGGACACACTGCAGTAATAAAACTTGAGCCGTTATACATATTTCTCAAAAAACAGCAAGTGAATTAAAGATGATCAGAAAGAAACAAAAATAAAGCCAAATACATATTGTCTAACACTATGAAAAATACCATGGGAAGAAAAAAAGGATTTCTAACTTGCAAAAATATATGCATATTCAGTACTGTTTCTGCTGACCACTGACTGACTGTTTCAGCATTTTGCAAACTATAGCAAATGTGAACTTTTCCCAGCACTTCAAGAGCTTAAAGAGGCAGACTCAGAGTAAGGCCACACCATGCACAAAGCTAATATGGCAATTAGCACAACAGAGGGGAAACACAGGCAGGACTCAGGCTCAGCAAGCCACACTCCCTTCTTAGGAAAGGGATTTTGCCCTGAAAAGAAGGCTTTTTTCCCAACTTCTAGGTGCCTTCTGGCCACAGTTGCTTTAAACTATTTGGAGATTCAAACTAGTCCTCAGCCAGGTAAAGGACTGAAATGAAAACTTCAGGCTGCTAAAAGATATGCAATTTCCTTTGCACATCCTGTTAGGTGAGACCAATTGACAGAGTGGTTACCTTCAAAACCAACGCTGTGTACTCAAACAGTGGCATTGATTTTCATGATGACTGATGGACAAGGAAGCTGGCAAGCTGTAGGGTTTACACAACTCCTTAGAGATTGCTCAGACATAAGGGATGTTAATTACAAAAAGTACTGTTTACTTCTTGTACTTAAGTGCATGATAACCTCACCTCTCTTTACAACAGATCACAACTTCATGTTGATTTTGAAAAACTTGATTGACTGTTTAGACAATGCTGTTTCTGAGAGGGTGTCCACGTATTTTATAAAAAACCTCTATGCAGGTGTAAGCAAAATCCCCTCTTGACTCTACTTCTTAAATTGTATACTTGAATAGATGGGAATCAAATTTGTTAGGTTAATAATCTAAGAAAAATACATCTTACAACACCAGTGGGGTGTAAAATGGGTTTTTATAAAGATGAAAAACATCAGTTACTCTGAAAGTAGATCTGCAGCTAGAAGTAATAGAATTGTTCATTCATCACTGAAAAAATTATTCTTTAAACATCAGTTTTTCCAAAATGATTTTGGGAAAATATCATTACAGCCCTATCTGAATTCAGCACCATTTTACAGCTAAGATGAAATTAGCTGTGCCTTTCACTTTCTCAGAAGCTTGGGGATAGAATCCAGAAAACACTTTTACAAATTCCTGTTCTATTTGCAGTCAAATTTCACCACTGAATCTCCAGGACTGTCAGGGGAAAATTGATCCTGTAGATGAAAGACCTCAAATGGTCGAGCTTGTCTCGAGGTAAAAAGAGGTGGTCAAGATCATGCAAAGTATATAGCTGTCCACCTTCCACTGCTTTCAAATCAGTGAAAGAAGCATATTGTTTTGTGTAACAAAAAATGCAGGAAGCCTAGATGATTCACTAACTGTACACATCCTCTAATCTTTCTGAAAAATAATTTCTGGTGTGTTTATCAAATAGAAGTTGAATTCTTCATTACTCCTAACACTTGCATTGAGCATTTTAAATCAGTGGAAAAAGTTCAGGATCAATGCTGTGAGATCCTTATGCTTCCCTTTTCCTCCTAGGAAGTATCATTTCCCTGCTTCATTCCTACAAACATTTAATTCTGGCACTAGCTTAGGTTTGTTTATTTTGCTTCTTGGTTTTTTAATTCAAAATTACCTTTCTTTTCAATAAGGAAAGATCCCTAGTAAGGTTTTTAAGTACATGCATTATCATATGTTGCAGATGCTGTTTGGCAATCATGGATGCTAGGAGCAGTCAAAAGTGTAACACAGATTTGAGAAATGTAAGGGAGGCCATAGTTCATTAACAGCTTGGGATGCCTGATTGCACAGCTTTTCTGCTTTTTGAATAAAAATCTACTTATCTTAGTCAGACCAGTATCTCAGGAAAAGTCCTGTCCTTAAAGGGTTATAAATTCAGATAATAAAAGGCAAAGCAAAAGGAGCATATATTTCCATTACAGTAAGCATGAGTCATCCTGCTTAACACTTTCTTTCCTAAAAACAAGCACCTCTGCTGAGCTGTTATGAAACTACCTGCATACTTGTGTGTAGAGAGAATGGCAATTGTAGCTTTGGCATTTACTTCTGTCACCTACTTGCCTTGTCACCTTTAATAATACGCACTCAAAATAGGCTTAAAATTTGGGGCTTTTTACTTTTGTTTATTTTCCTAAGGCATTCACGCATATAAGAAGAAGGAAATGATGATTTCTACATGGGAGCTTACAGCCCACCTGGATTCAGTGAAGTTTCATGGGGCTAAAGAAGTCACTTCTCTAGCCTGAGGACTTTCTCCCTGCTGAGCTTCAAAGGTCTGCTGCAAATAAAAGTGTCAGACTTTCTTATAAAGTTTGCAAGGAACACTGACAAAGTTGCCCTTACAAAGCATCATATAATTTCTTGTGACGGAACTGTCCAACAGAAGGTAATGTTACTCTTACGTTTTATTTTACACTTCTGTCAAGTCATCATTAATTCAACTCCTTGGTTTCCTTGCATTTTAAGATCCAATTACTAGAGAGATGCCTCTACCCGAATTAAGGTGCAAATGAGACCATATGTCAAAGTCAATAGTACAGATTTTATTTAACAGTAAATGTGAGAGAGAGAGAAAGAAATAGGAAATGGGGAGAGGGGTTGGAGGGGACAAACAGTGTGAGAGAGAAAGATAGTCACTACTTCATGGATCCAGACCGTGTCCTGTTGCTCTTCTTCTGGTCTTAGTGGTTAAGGGGATCCCATGGAAGAAATTTCAATGAGGTAATATACAATCAGGTATACGTGGGAATGCCCAAGCACCTCCCCTGCGCGGGAGGGGAGTTTTACGCTGTCTTTTGCAGCACTGAGGATCTGTTGCAAGCCTGTGTATCATGTGCAGTCCCCTGGTGGAAGGCCTCAGGAATGTCTCTGTGGGCCATGGCCTCCCCCTCCCGACCCACGCAGAGATGATTGTCAGGACAGCTACTGGCTTTGGCTTTCCTTGTGGATGCATTCTACTCCCGATGCCCTGTTTACTTCTCCTTAGACCTGAGATAATTGGGCAATAGTAACACCTTTAACTTATCTGAAATTCCCATCAGGTGACTTAACTCACAGCCCAAATTCCAGGAATGCAGAAGGCATATTGGGGGTAGGTGGGACAGGTAGAGAGGACAGGTAGCAGGGATCACTAGGGAGGACGGGTGGGGGGTGGGCTTGGGTAGCTGCAGATGAGCAGTTCCTTCTTTATACTGTTTGCTAGAGTGGGCAAAGTCCTTTGGTGATCTTAGCAGTATTTAGGGCAATTGTGATCTTTAAGTCTCTTACATTGCATATTGCATTTAATTTATAGAATGCATATAATATATATATACACACATATACATATATATGACTTTAAGTCCTTAGCAAACTGCTCATCTTGTGGCAGGTACTTTCTGTACGGCCGCTCTGCTCTTCTGTGTCAGTGTTGTAGCCATGTGCTCAGAGCTCCCCCCACTTCCTGGAGAGGCTTTGCCCCAGCTTGACCACACCATGCAGAGTACAGCAGGTCGTAACTCCATGCGGGATGGATAACCCTGCCACAGGGAGAAGGCTGCAGAAAGGGAGAAAAAAGTGTTTGGAACATCTATGCAGGTGATCTAGGGAGACTATCTCATCAGGCACCTCTTGCTGAGAGAGATTTGTGGTGGGGAGAAGAATGCAGCCCATTAGCTGTAGAGACATTGCAAGCAAGTCTTTTGAAAAAAAAAGCATACATCATAGCTCTGGGGTCTCCTTGGGGAAGGGGACGCAGTGCAGGTCTCTTCTGGGGTCACACACACCCACAGTATTGAGGCCTAAAGGTTTTAGCTTATTATACATTTTTCATATATTTGCAACTTTGTAGACTGTTCATACACAGTTATATAGCTCCAGGTATTTTTCCTACACTTTCTCTTAGATATTAGAATAATAAGATAACCCTTCTAACGCATACTTGGAATACTGTTTAGTCATATCCTTAAGAAGAAGAAGCCTGACAAGGACATTTTGTTTTCCACTAGAACTTAGAAAACATAACAAGAAATGGAGCAAAGAAGCCCCTGGATCAACTCCAACGGGGCAGAACCCAGGGGAAATTACCTAACCAACTGCTCGTCTAATTGGACAATATTTGTTAAATATGCTAATTTGTTAAACCTATAAAAATTGTAGAAATCCGATGCTGGATGTGTCCATGACAATGAGGGCACCTGGAAGCTTTCAATAAAGACCTGCTTTTTATCTCACTATTTTAACACTGTTGCAAATTTTGTTTTCTTTGATTTTAGGCAACATTATGTCTACTAGAAGGGATTAGCTTCAAGGTGCGTGAAAAAACATGCATTGATGGGAGCAGAGATTCTCAAAATGGAAACACAGAGGAAGCATACCTATGAATCACTGTAGGCATCAGCAGAAGAAAAGGAGGAAAGTCATCATCACTGACTAGCTGTTTGACAGAGATTGCCATTAAAGAATGAATGGTGATGAGCAGTGTCCTAGAGACAAGTGTCCCTGCAGCAGCTTCAAAATGTTTACGAACGTACTGATCTCAGAGCATCCTCAAGGTAGGGTAGCACAGAGTGTGACAACTCCAGTCACCAAGTATGAATGAAAATAAAAAAATTTTCAAATGTACCATAGGGCTGCTTCACACCACATAGCAATAGCAATGATCTTTATGCCCTGCAGTTTTAGGAAGTGACACTGCTACATGACTGGTCTCTCCCCAGGGAGAGAAGTACCTTAAATCCCATATTCCTGCAAAGTACACATCACCTCTTGATCTGGTACTAAAACTTTCAGACTATATTGTGTCTTTGCTTTTCTAGGTGAAAGGTATTTTACTGATTTAAAAAAAAGTATTTCCCATTTTAAGATTATTTGGTTCCACCATCTCTCAACTTCTTTATATTAGTGTGAACCAGGAGTAACTCAAAATTAATAACATTATGCCAAATGTATGTTGTATCTACATGAGACCTATCTAGTCACGTGTTTCAGAAATCTTAGAGTAATTTCTGGTCACAAACTATTTTTTGGTTAACTATAAGCAATTACAGTTAGCAACCATTTTCAGATTCTACATTCATATTTTATTCAAATAACTCCCATTAAAAGAGAGTAAACCCTTTACAGCTCTTTCCTATTTGTGTCTAACAGCCTGTTCAAAACATGAAACTAAGGATGTCTGAAAAGAACAAGAAGTACGTCCTTATTAAAGGGGGCTTAATGCAAAACACACATTTTGCCACACTAGCAGATAGGTTAAAAATTAAGTTTTCAGACTGAACCAAGTTCTCTTGAGCTAATGTGGTTTATTTCTCTGAAGCCAGGGATCCTTATTGGTGTCTTCTAATCTGTCCTGGGAGAAGGACATATATTGTCTTATCACTGGTGGAAGAGTGCTTAGTCAACTTGATGGGAATGGCAAGTTCCCCTCATAAAGAAGTCCAGAGTTTACAGCAGCACACAGGGGACATGGAGAGGCAGAAGAGGGACAGGTCTTCACAGACAGAGACACATCACTTTAGTCCCATGGTGTGCTAGCTGCACACAGGACAGGCAGCTGCCATGCAACATGCATATGGCACATTTCTCTGGTTCTTTCCCCTGCAGCTCCTTTTGTGAGCAGTCCCCACCAGTCCTTCACCAGAAAGCCCCAGTTCTGACCAGTCTGAAACCCACTGAGGCTGGCAGACCAGGGTCCCTGCCCAAGATACTATCCTCTTCTGACTATTTTTGAAAAACAATATAATTTAAATAAACAAACAAATAAATAAACCACAAACCCCAAACCAAACAAAACCAAACCAACCAACCAAAATCCCAAAAGCACACACTAAACACCTGCCAAACAGGTGTTCCCACCTCCTCCTTAGCATTAAACTCAACAGGAGACTGGAGCCACTGTTTTCTACACTCTTACCCATGTATTTGTCCCTTGTGGTCTGACTTTGCAATTTAGGATGCACTAGACATACATTTCCCCCCAGTCTCACTCCCAAGGCAGCAATTGCTCTGGTGTTTGGGCTGTGCATGTGGGTGCTATGGCAGGAAGGCAAACTCATGTCAGGTCATGAGTGTGGAAGAGGGAATTTGGCCTCGCATGATTGTCGCGGTGTCTACGTTGCAGTGACGTCTAGTGTGTACATTAGAAAGATGAGGAAACAAATAAAAGAAGAAGATTTATCTCTCTACCCCTACTGAACAGTTCTGCTGCCCACGAGGTCCCGTTGCTCCCAGTGAATGAACAAGACTACCACATTTTGAAATGTTCCTGAGTTCCTTAATTTGATGTAGTTTCAGCAAGACATGGAAGTATGGGCTTGTTAGGAGACGGTTGGAGAGGATGATAAATTTTTTTTTTAAAAAAGATTTAAAAAAAAAAAAAGGGAGAGAGAGAAAAAGAAAGAGAGTAGGACATTTGCTGGGACTCCTATGATAGCATATTGAACTTACTTAAAGGGCTCCCATTGAATGCAGTGCAGTTTGGGTCAGTCCCCCTCAGGCACCACGGAGGTTCTTCAGTCCTTGGAACTCAGTATTATTTCAGTAAATATATTAATGACTCAGTATCATTTAAATGAATCTATAAATGTTTGGGTGTGTTACTATTTTTATATATTAATATTAATGTATTATTATAATATTGCATTTGAAATAAACTCACTTTCAATTCAAGTCTGGGTACAGGAAAAAAATTTGTGATATGTGTTCAGTAACATATTTGGTGCTGTGCAACCATTCTATAGAGTGGATTTAACTGTATTTTGTGTATTATTCTTAACGTGCATTCACAGTAGACAGCAAAGCAGCAGTTATCGGGTATGCTGTGAATGCATATTAACAGCAGTACCTATTTGCATATCATGGATCCATAATACAAAATGCGTAGTAAAATCCTTAGGAAAAAAATTATGCATGCACAGTAGAGGCTTTTTAAACCTTGATATCTCAGCTATTTTGTTTCTCCACTATTTACTTGAAAATATTAAAAAGGTCAAATGATGGATTAGGAATGTGCAAAACTGCAATCTTACTTCTATGGAGGGAATCCTTCAACACAAACTAATTCTTTTTTAGTTTTAGTAGCAGTATAAAAGCTGTTCAAAAATGCACTTGAGTTGTTTAAAAAAAATAACCACGTACTTCAACAATAAAAAAGGATGGAGAAAATATTTTCATGTATTTTGGATGCTGTGTGATATAACTGAAAATTGTGTTGGTCCTTCCCTAAACACAGAACTATTACAATGTCAAGCTTTCCTTCAGTATATCATAGTATTTTTAGTATGTATTGAAACAGTGTTTGGTTACTCAGGACTTTTCATTTTTAGATTATCATACATTTTATAATACTTGGAATATGCAAAATCCTTGAAAAGGTTGACAACCCTTAGAACCTTTAACATTATAAATCTTAATATATAAATTCCTATTGAGGATAATGGCATTCTACCCTCTCTTTTGTTACGCAGATTGTAATATTTGCAGTAAAAATGAAATAAATGCCATTAATAGTACAGCACTTGCTAGTTTTGAACAGTTTCCCCTTAAGTTTTAACATCCTTGCCACTTCAAATACATTTTCCTTAAAATACAAAAACTAAAAAAAAAAGCCTGAGTTTTGTAACGAATGAGTGACTTGAATGTCTTACTTCTTTAAAATAAAACAAAACCCAAAAAAACCCACAAAGTTTGGGGTGAGGGTTTTTTTTAATGAAAGGCTCTAAAATCATTGAGCACATACATATAGATGTATAAAACACGGTCTTCCCACACACGTTGTTCTGCACTGCAGTCTTATTTTTTGTTCGTGTCTCTAATAAAAAAAATGCCCAAACATATTTAAATGAAACTTTGTGAAAAAAAAAAATGGATCAGGGCTGAGAACATTAATGCTAAGGTTTGGACCAATGTGAATTAAAGCAGATAAATTATAAACCTTTCAAAACCAGGATTTATAACGGAAACGCTGACACGGACCCGTAACAATAGCAGCTCTGCCAAGGATTATTTTAATACTAAAAGCATACTCAGTTGCTCATTATTTTAATATAGAGATTATTTAGTTACAAAAAAGCAGTGATACACAATAATAATGAAACCAAATTAAAAAAAAAAAATTTCTAAGATGACACATCATTCCCCCTGTAACTCTCTTGATATTGCTTATATGTGACATGCCACTCCTTAAATTAAAAAAAACACAAACCCCTAACACATGAAGGTGGAGTTTGCCATAAGCTCCATGGCAAGGCTGAGCTAAGAGTCTTTGTCAGCTTCATTTAACAGTGTTTTGCCTGCGGAAAGAGACAAAAGGGTTAAAGGAGGAAGAGCAGGGAGCACAAGAGAGGCAGCTGACGGGAGAAAAGGGCATGAAGAAAGGAGAAGCTAGGTATGAAAACAGAAGAGCAGAGGGAGATTTTTCGGAGCTTTCCAAAGGGAATAACTCAGTCTTTAAAGAGATATTGGGGAAACATTCATGAAAAGGCCAGGCAGACTGCAAAGATATGGCAGGGGCCAAACCCTGCAAGCATCCTAAGTTAGACTTGTGAGCAGGTGCACCCCAGTCACATTGCAACATGCCAGAGCAGGTCAGGGACCAGTGAGCCCTGCCACATGCTTCGGAAAAAAAGGCATGATTTGTTAAATCTTCATGCTGTATGTCCAGTTTTCTACAAATGCCTCTTTTATTTTGCAATGTCAAAAAACACCACGGGATGTGAGGGAAGGATTTCTTACAGATGGCATGAGGTTTTCTCCTATTATTCTGTGCTCTGGGGCAACAAAATGCACTCAAAAAACCCCACACCCCAAAAATCACACCCAGCAGCATCACACAAATACTACTTTTTGTGATCGTGCTATGCATTATAACACCAAAATTACTTCCCCATTACTGCTTTCCTTTCCTTGCCTTTTCTTTTTTGTCCTTGGGTACCAGGTGCACTGGAGGGACTCAGATCAATACAAGACAGCATTTCTCATATAAACAATACCATATTAACAACCACAGGGCATCTGTACCTGTAGGCAGGGATAGCACCAAATGCTGGCATGTCTATCCATGCAGCTAGACTGCTAAAAAGAAGCAACTACAGTGGAAATGCACCTACTGTATGTGAAATGCTGGTGCAGAATTTTTTCCTTTTTTTTTTTTTTCTATCAGTCTAACCTTCTGTGTTGATACATGAATGCTGGTACCCACTTAGAGGGATGCCAGATGATCAGTGCAGAATGAAGGTCCCAGGAGAAAGGCTCACGTGGTTTTCTCTGCCCCGTGACGTCACTAGCAGATGGCATGGGTACCAGCTCTGGCAGTTGGCATCAATGTCACTTTTTAGAGATCAATGAGATAGTGCAGATATACACAGATCTAGACTCCAGGAGACGATGCGGCATTCAGACTGAAAAGATTTGGAAGGCAAAAAATGAAAAACTGATTGTTGAATGAAATAAAAAGCTAAGGTAATACAAATAAAGATATATTTCAGTTGGTGTTGGGTGTGCATGCAAGTGTTTAAAGATACAGTAACATTGTCTTGTATTTTATGTATGCTATTTGCTGTCTAATAACTCCTAACATTTTATTCTTCTGATGCAATTACAAACTTTCATTGCTTTTATGTAATACTGCAAGTGTGTAGACAATACTGATAGAGTTAGTCTTTGACTGGGGTTTTTGTTTAATTTTGTTCTGTTTAAAAGTCCCTGCATTTGCTTTGCTTGTCTCTTTGAAGTCCATGGGATACAAGCTTTTGCTGCTCCCAAACTGCAAACAAAAGCAAAGTGATTGGGAAAAGGAAATTATTTTTCCATTCCAGGCTGGATTCTGAGCACACGTGCAGGATTACAGTCAGAATCTACAGACCGCTCCTGTCAGCTAAGAGCTGGAGGAAGACATCTGAGCCTCGCAGAACATAAACACTGCTATAGCGTGCAGGGAATTTTTCACCTCCCCCCCTCCCTCCCCAGTTGATGGGAAAGAAAAAAAAAAGGAGAAAAGAAGAAGAAAAAAAGCAAATAAGTTGATTCTAACTAAACAGATAGTATTAATTAGAATTTTTGCTTGAAAAAGGGGGAAAAAAAGGTAGGGGGATTTTATTTCCTAACTCTAATCTGAATACGTTTAGGGTTAAAAAATTCTGATTTTTGTCTTAATATGAAATAAGTATTATGTGATTTTAATACAAATAATTAGGAAAAATGCTTTGTTTTGAATTATATTACTAGCTGAGTGATTGGGGGGGGGGATATTCCATTATTTTTTTCTTCTCAGCCACTGTAACTTAATAAAGTTTAATATCTTGATACATAAAGGAAGAAATGTGGAGGGGAAAAAAACCATAATTTTGAATATAAGTCAAAAAGTGCTTTTAAAATATTTACCATCAGGTAATAGAGATATGGCACTTTTTCAGTTTTAAAACTGCACTCACTCTCCTCATTTTTTCACCCAGGGGAATTTGGATTAATGAAATTTCTGTATTGCTTTATCACGTTTTGCATTTCTTTGAATTCTATGATGGTGAGACTTTGAAGTGTTTGTTTAAAAATAAAATAAATTATCAGGGAGCTAATTGTACATTCAAAATATCGATTTACTCTATATTTATCTGTGAGAAATGTGGCTTTTTAGTTTCAGGGTCAAATGTTTCAAGTGATTTTAGAATTCTCAACAGCCATTTTTTTTAAAAAAAGTGGGAATTTGCAATAGCATTTTATTCAAAAAATATAGATTGAGCATTTATAAACACACACACACATACACACACACTCATATACAGATAGCTTACGCACAGACACAAGTAAGGTGCATGAGGCTGTCTGTGTGAGTCGGGAAACTTTGAAAATGGAAATATTTAAACATTGTGCTGGCATTCTTTCAGGTAACATAAGATTATAGAACCATGTTAACACTACCATTTGATGAGTCTGTTGTAATGCCAGAATCCCAGATGTGTAGAAAGTTTCCCAGAGAAAGTGATGACCAAAAGCAAATGAAGAACCCAGAAAGCTTTTCAAAGCAGATCATCCTCCGAGGAAAGAATATTAAAAGATCTCCTGGAGAAGATACAGAAAAAGAAGAGGAGGAGGAAGAGAGAGAAGAGGAGGATGAGAATGGCTTGCCGAGGCGAAGGGGCCTTAGGAAAAAAAAGACGAGCAAGATAAGGATGGAAAGGATTAAATTCAGGCGTCAAGAAGCCAATGCTAGAGAGAGGAACCGTATGCACGGCCTTAATGACGCTCTGGACAATTTAAGGAAAGTGGTCCCTTGTTATTCTAAAACACAAAAACTGTCCAAAATAGAAACTTTAAGACTAGCCAAGAACTATATTTGGGCTCTTTCTGAAATACTGCGAATTGGCAAGAGACCCGACCTGCTCACCTTTGTCCAAAACTTGTGCAAGGGTCTGTCCCAGCCAACTACAAACTTGGTGGCGGGATGCCTGCAGCTGAATGCCAGAAGTTTCCTAATGGGCCAGGCAGGTGAAGGCGCCCATCACACCCGCACACCCTACTCCACCTTCTACCCTCCCTACCACAGCCCGGAGCTTGGCACCCCCCCAGGGCACGGGACTCTTGACAACTCTAAGTCCATGAAACCGTACAATTACTGCAGCGCTTACGAGTCCTTCTATGAAAGCACTTCCCCTGAGTGCGCCAGCCCACAGTTTGAAGGTCCCTTAAGTCCTCCCCCAATTAACTATAATGGGATATTTTCCCTGAAGCAAGAGGAAAGCTTGGACTATGGCAAAAATTACAATTACGGCATGCATTACTGTGCAGTGCCACCCAGGGGTCCCCTTGGGCAGAGCTCGATGTTCAGGTTGCCTACAGAGAGCCACTTCCCTTACGACTTACATCTGCGCAGCCAGTCTCTCACCATGCAAGATGAATTGAATGCAGTTTTTCATAATTAATGAGGAAAATGAAAATAAACAGTGGTCATTCACCTCCCCATCTAATTAAGAGCAAGCAGATGCTTGGGCACTGCGTAATTGGCACAATTCTATTTAAAATGTTTACTAGTTCCTAAACTGTGTTTCAACTATTGTGAGGATTTTCTATGTATTAATAAACCCTTTTTCTGATAAGTATTTTTTTTGTCTGTAATCACTGTGAGAATATGTTTCCTCCCAGAGGTTTTCTCCCTCCTTTTTAACTTTTTATTTCTCTGTTTGTTTGATTTGTTGAGCAGTGTGTCTGAACAATATTACTGAAAATAAAAGCATACACACTGTGTAAAGTCAATGTCTATTTTGATTGTATAGTAATTATACAAATGCATGTTATTGAAATCAGATTAATAAAAATTATGTATTTATAATTGGTAGAAAATATATATTATGTATTCAAGGAGAACTGGATTAAAAATTTTGAGAACTTTAAAGTAATTATCCAGAACTGAGATGGGCTTGCAATATGCAGAGGTGAGAGGGCAGCAATATTGAAAGCTATGCAAAAAAAAAAAAAAGGCAAATGAACAAAAAAAACAAAATCGTTTTTGGGTTGTTGGTTTTCGGTAAGCTAAGGCAAAACAGTGATTGTCATTGACATTATTCAGCCTGACTTTAGAGTGTTGCTGACAGCGGCCACATGATCATATTTAGAAGATGTTGTCAAAAATTTGCCTGAGTTATTTTGACCATATATAATCAGCACTTTTTATTTGTATTATTATGACTTCAGATGTAAAGGTTTGTTAAAAAAATGTATAACTGTGGTTTCTCACTACGTACTTAAAATGCAATTAAAGATAGATGTCTTCACTTCTAAAATACATCTATTAGATGTGATACTGTATTTTGTCTGATACTTATTATTTCACAGTATACAGCTGCCTTTGGTCTTGCCTACACACCTTTCTTACCAGGAAACCCATAATGCTCAAGTGTGGGGTTGGAAGTTGAGAATTATCAGGATGAACTTCATACTATTTTCAGAGGGATGTATTAGCAATGCAGTAGATTCAAAATACCACATAAATAGCTGTGTGCTAAATGAAACACAGTTTATGGAGAGAAGGTAACTTTATATCTTAATGAAATGCCAAATTTCATATGGGGAAGAGGCCTGAGCTGACACATAGGACACCAGCTGCTCCTCCAGCTCTGGCTCATGGGGGAGTGGTAGGAGCATGAGAACAATAAGAACTTCAGAGAAAAGGATTTCCTGGACTAAACTTAGTGTTGACTAAAAAACAGCACCAGTAAACTAGAGATGTGTCTGCAACCCACACTAGTTCAGCAGCTACAGAGGTCTGCACAGTCCCGCACATCTTACAAGAGCTGAGCTTAGCTGAGCCTCAGTTTTTTTCTAGCCAGCTAGAGCTATTTATCTATGAGCTCATGAGTGGCAAAATGAATGAACTGTTGATCTAAAAGCCAACAGTCTCTAAACCTCTGAATGAGCAAGACCTCTTTATTAGGATGGATAAACAGCAGCTATCTGACAAGCAAAAGTACTCTGCTCTGAAGGAGGAGGGAATACTTTTTTTAAAGTTGTATAAAATGTGCAAATTCCACATGCAAGTTGGAAGCCCCTGGCTGAATCACAGTCTGAGATTGATCACAATCAATCTCAGAGCCTCACTTGAGTATACAGCTGGACAAATAGGGGATGGGCCAATTTCTCCTGATAATTTGACTAATATCACAAGCAAGACTTGTTGTAAACAGTCTGCCCTGCCAAACATTGCAGCTCCCTCAGGACAACCACAGCCTGACATTCATCTCTTCTAAGTAAGACCAGGCTGCCCCCAACGGAGAGGGGCAACACGTTCCAAAGTTTGTATCAGGGTCTAAACGCTTTCAGGTTTGCAAAGGTAGAGGGACAACCATGGGATTTTGTTTGACCAATATCCTCCCTAGGGACAAATATGAGACCACAATTGAGTCTTTTGGAGCAGAGTCTTGGGCCAAATTTCTGGGGTTTGGCCCAGGATCATGCCCCGTTTCCTCAGGGTCAGGAACTATGGAAGGTTCAGGCAGCGGTTTTCTGCCTTGGGTGAAAGGTGATGGTGATGACCATCAACTCAAAAGCACCCCCAGGTGTTCTGCACTGAATATAGGAGGGATTTGTGAGAAGAGAATACTCTAAAATAGATTGTGTTTACTCTTACTCAGAATTAGCTGATGTTCAGCAGGGCGTGGAAAGGTGATGGGAGAGAGAAGGGGAAAGAAAATAGTCAATGAAGTGAAAGCACGTAATCTTGGGCACAGATTCATGCACACTGAGAAATAATAATATGTAACAAGGAGCTGTAGACAAGAGGGCC
>VZRO01000228.1:62560-91179 GCA_013397915.1 Daphoenositta chrysoptera
AGTGGCAGCAAACTTATCTAACCAATTTTACTAAGAGAAACCTCTTCTAGGAGGCTGAAAGTTCACCAAGTACTTCAGAGCAGCCTCACTGCACTGGGGGAGGGTCCTTGCATAAGTTGAGAATGGTGTGAGGAGGCAGCTGTAAAGTCCTGCACCGAGGGAAGGAAATGTCTACTGCAATATATCCAGCAGGAACCCAAAGGGTGTTCAGTCTTCAGGCTCTGTGATCTGGGGGTATCCAACTCTGTGGCCCTATATTAACTCAATAACTCATGGGCCAGTTCCCGTTTCCCCTTCTGGCAGCAGAGACAAAGGGAAAGGGGAAAAAAAAAATCCCTGCCAGTTCGGATCTTTCTCGCTCACTCCACGACAGATGGGGAGGCAGTTTGCAGCCAGATTCCCCCTCTGGTAGCTCAAGGCGAGAACCACGCTTGCTCAGGGCATTGCAAGTTGGAAAGTCACTCCACAATAAATAATGAAACAAGTAATAGAAAAATACTGAGATGGCATAAAAACCTCCCACATTCTCTTTCTAGGAGGGTATGGATTATTTAGAGATATGAAGGTAGGAAACTCCCTTGAGAGCAGACTCCCTTGCATACCTCCTTTCATGCGCACAACAAACATTTCTCTGCTCCTTCGCTGGCCAGTCGCAGAATAAAAAGGTGCTCCAAGCTCTGACATGATTTATAAAAGCCTTTGAAGATGCCCTATTTTAGGGAACAAATCTGAGTTCTAATAAAGGCCTGGTCCTTTAAAATCACAGGAATAAAAGCCAATGGGTTTCTTACTCATTATCTCCACTTTTTGAGGTTTGTCTCCTTTCAGCCCCTTTCATACAGCAAAACAAAACTGCTCATTTATCTGTCTTTCTCTCCTCTTAACTACCTTCAATTTCTTGAGGATAGAATTATGTAAAAGACCAACTGCTTCAGAAAAATTAGGTGTGAAATTTCTATTGTTCCATGTCCTTTAGCACAAAAATATTGAAACCTTCTGTCAGTTTTAGAGATGGGAACCCCAAAGCTAGCAGAAGAAGAGCTATTTCATATGTGGCTTTGTTACACGGTGGAACTCTTTGCCATTTATTATTTCCCACAGTAACATTTTAGTGTGATTTTTAAAAAGCACTGGTTTGGTGGGTTTTTTTTAAATATCAGAAACACACTAATTATTTAAGAATGGCTGTATTGCTTCAGAGTAATCATCCATCTGACCTAAAACCCATTTTTTAATATGAGAGCATTAAAAAGTTGTCCAAATGTTTCAGAAGAGGGCAAGGAAAATAAATATTTTTTTTTACTAATGAAAGTGCTGGAAACTAAACTAAACGTGATGTTCCAGTCTTGTTTCAGACAGGGATGTGCCTGAGTTGGAAAAAGGGCCAGGAGGTGTAACAGCGTATTGTAATGTTAGCCCCCTTTCATCTGCAACACTGGACTCATCAGTAATCACAGAGTAGGATACACTGGGTAGTACTAGGCTATGCCTCTGACCCCCATGCCAAGAAAAACCTCATCCAAAGTACAATTTAAAACCAGGGGCCCAAGCCCCAGTCCTACAAATCCCAGTGAGACCATAAAGCGAGAGGGAGGGGCAGCCACTGCTTTGCCAGAACTCAGTGGACATCTCAAACCTCCTCTGAACTACAGTAGGGACACACTTGTTTTAGGACACATTCTGACTATGCTCCCTTTGGGACTGTCTTCATTTTTTCATTTCATAGCTATTTCTACAAAGGTTTTTAAGAGGTATGGAGATTGCACAAGCACAAACATGATGAGAATTTTTTTCTATACTATCAATTCCCTCTCCTAGTTTTACCCCTACTTTATTCTTCTTTCTCTGCCTTGCCTATAGGGCTCTCAAATGGCAGCAATTAAGTGAAATGCCATCAGTAAAGATGAATGAAATCCCAGTGTAATACACGGCAGAATCTTTCCTTGCAAAAGCAAAACTAAAAAGTCTTTGCATGTTTTTGTTTATCAGATCGTCAATCTAGCTTAACTGTGGTTATATTTTACGGTCACAAGGTCAAAGCAGGTTTAATCCTGGTACGAAAATCCTGCAGCCTTTGATGCACAAGTAGCAGATACAGTGCTGCTTTAGGCTGAATTGTCAGGAAAGGCGCTTCCCTTACAAAATTTTAGTAATTTTCAAATCAAGAAGAAACAAACAAAAAAACCCAACCCTCAGTAATCTGTCTGTGGGTCTGACCCAGAGCTGAACCATGGCAGCAGGTTTTGATTTTGCTCTGGAGAGACACAGATCAGTGTGGTGAACAGCTGGCACTGTGCCACTGCAGAATCTCAAGGGCAGACCTGTCGTATCTCACTGATACAAATCTAACTACCGTACACAGGGCTGCCACGCAGAATCACACTCCCAAGCCTTCTCCACCACACAATTAGACCAGAGCAAGTAATCTCGCAAAATTCTTCTATGCTATGCCAAAAAGATGGCATATTTTCCTGCAGAGCTTTCTCCCTCATCTCAGAGGATGTGCAAGAATGAGCTAGGAAAAGGGAAAGACAAATTTGGAAGCAAAGGAGCTCTGGGGGGAAAAGTTTCATTTATTTTCTTTTTTCCTTTTTTTTTTTTTTTTGTAATGCCTACAGTGTAGAGTTCCTATGACTCACAACTGGCTTTGAATTGGCAACAGCCACAAAGGTTGTTACAGAGTGATGAAGAGATTTCCTCCCCCTGCTTCCCCAAAACACCATTTTATTTTGACTGTTTCCTTGTCACTTGCTCCTTAGACTTACACATTTATCCCTGTAACTGCATTACTTGCATTATTTAATTCTATTCTTACATGATTTAATTCTATACCATGTATGTCGAACATATCTGGTTGTAGCTGAAAATTTGCACTTCTTCAGGAGCTTAAAAAAAATTTACTGGAAAAAAGTGACGCTTATGATTGTTCATTTTTATAGGATATTGAATATATTCTCATCCTCACCCCAGTCTTGTGAACATTGTACTTTCTGATATTCTGGGGGTTTTTGTGCATTGCTGTAGAACACTGCTAAGCAGGTCTGAGGGTTTTCCCCCCCTTAGTGTTTTTTTTTTTTAAATCGGAATTGATTAAAATGTGAAATAGTATTTTTGAAACTGATGACATTTCCTAATCTATAATTATGCCCACATGTAAAATGTTATTAATTCTGAAGTGCTTGGACATTCTGTTTGCAAATGCAAATTCTAATAATCAGCTGAACTGGAGGTCCTTGTACCGATAGAGAATACAGGCTAAACCACAGATTATATCATAAATTTTGTACTCTTGAAAGCAGGAATATTAGGACTTGGGTCCACTCTTGTTCTGTTGGAATTCAGCAGATACCAGATTGGAGCCTAAATCACATGGGAAGATAAGCACAGCCTTATCCACGATGTTATTTATTTACAGACACATGAGCAGATGCATAATGCTTAGATGCAACTGAAATGACATTTCTGTTGGGCAGACAGCTTGCAAACAAAGAGACTCTGAAAGGATCTTCCTCAGAATCCGGGGAGAGGCCCACATGAATATTAGTCGATATTTGCCCTGCACCTAGAGAAGCGCCTGTAGGAAAGAAAAGCATTGTCTAGACATTGAGAACACCAGAAGCAGGACTCCTGCTAATTTCAGTAATTAAGCAATTGATATTGCATTTCCAAATTCTAAAGGAGAGTTCATATCAACCATGATGAAAAGCCCTTTCTTTCTGGATTTACAAGGAGAGCTGTTCTTGTGCTTAACATCTTTGTCTTGGTAACAGGCATTACTTTAGAAAAATAAATATTTTCCCCACAATAGATATAATAACCATTTTAGTTCACACCCATCAGTTTACATACAGAGGCACATCTACACCCACTGGGACAGATTTTGCAGGTTTCCATCAAAAAGGGGGGAAAATAACTTGAATGCATACAGTTATAATTATTTTGATGCCAAAACGACAGAAAATTTATGAATGCAGTAAGACAGTGAGTGAATAGCCACTCAATATGTACAGCCACAAGTTCTCAGGTGTTTGGATACACAAATTTTCAGCCCATGGATTCAAATTAGCCATAACCATCATGTTCCCACAACTCCTAAATTTCATATATTCTTATTCTTACTACACTCGCGGTTTTTCCTTATTCAATTAAATAATATAAGCTTAGCTAAAAGGATAAACTTGTCCCTGTGCCTCATCTCACACTCTCACTACAGGAGAATCCTAAGATAACTAAGCGCAGAAATCAGAACGACAAATATTGCAGCCACAGAAACACAGCCCTAACATAAGGAGTGATGCAGGATGTGGATAGACACCACCAGAATTATCCCAACAGCTTTCCTAGTGGATAGAGTAATTCAGTGCAAGATGCACTGCAGCACCCAGCAGAAACACAGGTGAGGAAGTACTTGACTTCTGCAAGGAAAAAGCAACTTTACAGTCACAACAAATCCAGCTAATTACCTCCTCAGAGACAGGCACATTACAGGTGAGCTGGGGTGCCAGTCTGCTTTGCCTGGATGATAAGTATGTCCCAAATACAGCTCTGTCTATCCCCATTTTGAATGGGCTGGTTGCTTCCCACAGCAGGTCATCCACCCCATAGCAGTTACGTCGGCCTTCATGCTGGATTAACAGGCACTTCAAACAGCTGAGCCTGCAAAAGATGCCCTAGAGGAGGTTATGATGCTGTACCATACATCCACATCTTACTTAATCACGGGTTCCCTGTACCCTCAGGTACTCGCACAGATGTCAGCACGTTCCGTGAAATGGTGACTCTGCCATGAGTAATGGTCTCCACCACAGGCACAGCCTTATGGAAAAGCTCTTCAGTGGTTCATTTAAGAAATGCCTAGTGGCCTCCATGAGAGATTTACAGTACATACTGCTTGAGTGCAGTATCTCACTGATAGCGTGGTTATATTCCCTTAATTCTTTTTGCTATCCATGTGTTGGGATGTGTCCTCCCTTCAAATTTAGCATTCTTCTGGGCAGAAATAACACTCCAGAATTAGTTTTAATATATCAAATATGTTATTAATGAACCAAGGCATAAGAGAAGATATTTTATATGGGACCACACACATTTCTAGCAGTACCAGACCACAAGCATACACTAAATAACATCCTCTGTTTTCTTAAAGTCACCAACAAGTTGTCTGGGAAGAAATTTCTCCTCCAAAAAGGATAAGTTATTGGCAAGGAAGGACTGCACATAAGGAGGGATATCTCTGCTCAGATATCCTAGATCAGTGTTATACCTGCCCCTTCGCTTCTGCAGGCCAATATATGTGAAGGTAGTAGTAGACAAAACAAAGTCTTTGCTTGGCTTTTCCATTTCATCTGTGATTTATCTCAGTTCCTGCATCTTGTAGAGGTAATCTGGTCTCCAGTTAACTCCATTGCTCTGTGACAATTTACTTTTAAATATCTAGAGAATTATAAAATAAACTCAGTCTCAAATTAGAATCTAGCATTTATTTTTTTTAAAGAAAAAGTCTTCAGACGTTTTCCTAAATGTATTTAAACCTTACCAGTGAACATGATGCTGGTTATTAAAAAGAAATTCTGGATAAATTAGCTTGCAGCTACAAAATTAATGTTATTCATTTATTACTTGCAGCCACAAATCAAAACGTTGTTAACACTGCTGCATGCAATTTAATATGCACAGTAAGTTTCCATATGGCTTCAATTTTAGGTTTCCTGGTCACTACAAAGGCTCATTTGCAGAATGGTCTGTAAGCATACAAAATCAGCTTGTGCTTACATGGAGAAAAGCTGGTTCCTACACAGGCACAATAGTCCAAAAAGGTCCCAAACCAGTAACACCACTTGGGATTATTATATTCTGCCTAAGACTGAGGAATATCTACATGCATTCACAGAACTACAGATGTAATCAGTGCTTATTATAAAAGGGCATCCATAGTCAGAACTGCTATTACCAGTTCAGTCTCCTAACCACAAAGGCACATTTTTTAAAAGCACTGAACATCTGATATCTCTTTTAGAGATAACAGGAGCAAAATATAATAAGATGTTACAACATCAACTTCACAAAGTTTAAAAAAAGTCTACAAAACTTATAAACAACCCAAGACCCTAAATTTTGACAAGGATATATAGATCACCTGTAAGCAAGCTACTGCTGAGTTTTTGCATAATGTACCCAGAGCTGTGCATGCACTGTGATTAGCTTGAACACATCCACTAGATAAAGGCAATATGCTGCACATGCATTTCATTTTCAGTAATCTTGTTGCAGAACATTGTCATGTCTGAATGAGCAACAGTGCCTGTTTTCAAAGTCATCTCTCTTACTTTCTTACAGCACACTGAATTCCAGCAACACCTAGCTCATTGTTAGTTAAGAAATCCTGCTGAAAAATTATTACAGTGGATATATGCCCCTAGATTCAAGTCTGATTGATGGATTACTTGACCAAGAGCTATAAACCAAGTCCTTTGCAAGTAAGAGCAGGCCATGAACACCAGCATCCCATGCCACAGTTGTATTCACTAGATTGCAAGCTTGCACAGGTCACAATATTATTTATTCCTTCCCTCTTTCTCTTTCTTGAAAAAGCCCATTCAACGAAGTATATGTCATAACCAAAGCAAGATATTTCAAAGCATTTTTGTTTTGTTAAAAGTTTTCTGATCAGCTTTGTTAATAAAATTGTCAGATTCCCAGCATGTTTTCCCTTTTTCTTTAAACTGGCACCAGCTGTGGCATGGTGATCAACACCAACAGTAAATAAGGCCAAAATTATAGGCACAGAATTATCTTTTTTCCATTAACAGTACTTGCAACTAACACTTGTTTGATATGTCAGCATTGGTTTTGGTTTGGCACTGTCCATCTGTGCCTGGATTTTGCTTATAGCTGGGAAACCACATCCAGAACAACCCCAGTTATATTAAAAATCAGAATAAAAAGGCATGGGGCTGGGGCAGAAAAAAAGGCTTTCACATCCTGAGACCATAGTACATCAAGTAACAGCCTGGTAATACCTATCAAAGGCATGAGCACAACCAGATTAAGGAGGTCAGGCTTGTCAAATGTCTATGGATCTACTCAAGAAGAATGAGAAAGAGGTTCGTGATGACTGTCAGAGACACGTTTGAGGCATCACTAGCTGTTGGTGGTTCAGAGTGGTTGTTGTCAGCACAGCCCCTCTCCTGGAAAATATCTTTGCCAGACCTCTCCAGTGCAGCAAAGCGTCGGCACACCATTGCAGCCAGGCTAGCCACAGACAAGGAAAAAGCATCAGAGATCCAAGCACTAACAGTGCTGAAGCCCTGATTGTGAAGGGGTTCAGTTAAACAAATCTCTGATCTAGGCTAATCTAGGATTTCAGATTATTTTGACTAATTTCTAACCTACACTTGTGGGACAACCCCAGACTAAATTACTGTGAAAGAAGTGAGACAGATGGAGGGAAGAAAATAGCAGGCAGCCCATTATAACTTAATTCTTACTCTTTCCAGCACTCCTGACATCAATAAGGCCTGTCCACCAGAAGGGCATCACAGGGAAGAGAGGGCTCACAGACATATTTCACTGCATTTACACAATGAGCTCCTGAAATGGGAGGGAGCGGGGGAGCTGCCTTCTTTATTTTAGTACTGTCAACTGTTAGTACAGAGAGTCTCTCTCTGGTGTGTTATGTTCTCGTGAGCTGGCAGATCTGTCGGGAATATAATGAGGTCTGTTCATGTACCTCCATTTCTAAGAACTTACTCCTCAGATGCTCTCCTAATTTTCTTGAGGCGTAGGGACCAGTTGACTATGCAAATGAAATAAGAGAATGTAGAAAAGGAGTTTGACACAAAGGGAGTTGCTGGCAAATGCCACCGCTTCCTCCAGGCATAATGGTAAGAGACAGCTGCTTCTGCCAGCCCAGAAGCCGTAGCTGAGGGGGCTAGCACAGCTCTTTTGAAAATCTTTACTCTGATGATTAACTAGGCAAAGGCTGCATATACTTACAAGGGAGGGCCCCCAAACCCAGGGCTTCAAATCTTGCTCTTCTGTTCCATGTTATCATTCACTGTAAATGCAGGGGGAGTGATGTCAGATGACTTTTGTTGAAGTCTGTGGGTTTATTGTCTTCGAGTCCTTTGTAGCAGGAGGAGCAAGACAATAAACAGACTGTGAGAAGCATTGTCCTTTACAATTTCCAAAAGTGCTATTTTAAGAATACAGTTATTTTAAAGAATACATTTTTGCAGCAAGCCATTACTTTTTAGATCAAACATTTTGATATATGAACAACCCTAATGACTTTAGAATAAATAATCACAAAAATATTTAATCACTGTACACAATAGTATGGTTTTGTTTTGAATTTTCATTACAGAGTGATTCCCTTGAGTAATTATCAAGGCAATCGTAACTCTGATACCTGTATTTTGTCAATCTGTCTAATAAATAGTAGCAGAGTACTGTAACTGACATGCATACATAAATATTTTAGGATTTAGTGATTCTTAAATTGTTCGGAAATAGTTATAGTAACCAATAAATACCGATACTTTTCTTTTACCTCTAAGAGCATCTGTCACTTGGAGAACTGGCACAATGCTTAGAGTACCACTTTGTGGGAAAAAATAACACAAATGTTTATTGGTGGTATTAAAGGAACGGCTTGATGTTTTTCAGCTCTGAGCAGAATAGCTGTCTGGAGTGCCACATGTTATGATCAGCACACAAATACAAAATAAAATCCTTCCATGGGGGAGACCTTCATTTCGAACAAGGGAGAAAACAAAATTCTCAATATTAAATTATTAAAAGCATACTATGTTGGGAAAAAAATAAAAAGGGACATTTGTTCACTCAGCTCTCCTGAGAGGATAGGGACACCTGATACTTTCAAAATTCCCAGAGTTAGAAAGTGGTAAATAAAATTCACATTTCCTGATTTTTCTACCCTTTCCTCAGCACTTCCTGGGAAATGTGATAAATCTCAACTGAGGTTAAATGTGCTCACCAATAGAAGGCTAGATCACTTTGGCAAGATTCTGTCCTCATTCCTACCAGCAAAACTCCTTTTAACATATTGGATATACTCAAGTATCAATGGGGATAAACATAAAAACTTGCATTTAATTCTGCCAAAGTTCAACATCCTCCACACTTCTACCCAATAACAAATCCAAGCATCCTACTCTTACAACATTCCCTATTATTTTTTATTTCCCTCAGAACACTTCATACTCGTGAGCTGGCACCATTACTACAGTTTAAATGCATGAGAAAACCCAAGATGAAATGGCTGTCCCAAGAAGTTACAAACTGAGCAGAAACCTAATAATCCACCCCCTGAACCAAGCTGAACCTGATTCCTTAAATCAGATTTCAAACATGTGACTGAGCTACTTTGGCTTAATGGCTGCCATGCATCAGCTGAGCCCCAGTGAAAATAGTTTAAATTAGCATGTGCTACCCTACATTTGCAACAGCTCAGCTGCTACACAGGAACTCATTAAGCTATGGTAACTTGCTCAAGAGTCTGAAACCTCAATCTGATGCTCTACCCAGTGGCCCACATAACTGCCCAAATAATGCTCTCTGCCTCCATGCCAATAAACCTCCTGAGCCCATCTTTCACAAAGTAAGGATGTGCCCAAGAAAATAAGCTCAGTACAATTTTCCAGTGAGATGCTTCAGAAGAAGATTTATTCAGATAACAGCGAGGTCTGAATCTCTCTGCAATTCAAATAAACTTCATGGATGGTGCAAGGATTTCTTCATGTCCTGTCTTTGTCTTCTGTTTTATATCCCATGTTTTCTTCTTCAGCCCACCAACAAGGATTACACTATAGATTCATCTTTCCTTAACTGTTGTAATTTCTCCTTGTGATCTCTGCAAGATGTACTTCTCCAGAACACTTCAAGCAACTGCTTTTTCCTAGGGAAGAAAAGAAAATAATATGTATATATATATACTGACTCCTCCTTCATTCAGAAATCCAGCTTCAAGCTGTCTCTATCATTCTCTCTCCCTCTCTAAACCATCTATTCATATATTGTCTATCAGAAATGTACTGCACCAAACTTTACTTCAGCTGGTGCCATGTGAAATGCACATCCTGATCCTTGAGCCCTCTTATAGGAAAAAGGGCACATATTCATTCTAGCTTACTTCCTTAATCTCTCTTTTGGAGTATTGTAAGGGTATCATTTATTAAGTATGGGATATGAATTTTGTATAAAGTGTTATGCAAAATCAATTTATATTTTATTTCTTGTTATTTTGCAACCTGTAATATCTACAAAGAGAAATATCTGTGAAGATAATTGAATTACAATAAATGCAGAACAAAGTGAATATCCCAATATACCTGACCCTCAGTATAGCTCAGTATCTCAACTTTTGTAAAGCACTACTTTAAATCTCGGGGGAAGTGTTATCTCAAAAATTATGTCTACACGTAACAAAAATTGGATTGAGCTGAGAAATTTTGGACATATATGAAATTACCAGGATAAGAGATGCAATTTTTCAAGTCAACTAATACAACAACAAAATTGTATTTTGGAGTGGGTATATGCAGGAAGACTGGTTACTGTCTGATGCCTCAAATTTATGCAGCTCAGGAAAAAGCAGGCTGGTCTTGTTCCATCTGGCAATATTATCACAGCAATTTCAACAGGTAAATATAATTTCAGCTTTGTGCTGTGGCACAAAAGCACTGATTTTCTGTGAGTTATCCCATAACAGGCTATAATACTTTCCCTAGTCTTATGCCTCATAAGCTCACAAGAAACTGAAGACCCACGTAGCTGTAGGAGTACATCCCAGGGCTGATGGCTGGGTTGTGCTAGCACAAGTTCTGCTAAGAATTGCAATTTCCTGACTGAGGGAAGAAATAGGAAAGGGAGGATTGCTGTAGTTTTTCATCTGGTTGGACTGACCTTGTTTCTTGCTCAGCCCAGTCCCACCAGCTGTGATATAATGTGACTGTAAAGGAGCCGTGGCCATTACCATTCTTCACTTGTTCTCTCAGCCCTCTGAGGGAGATGCCTCTTACTGCTTCTATCTATGAAGCAACGTTGTGGATTAAGGGGTCAGCCTGTCCATTAGGGCATTCTGCAATCTCTCCATTGTCCTACAGAGGAGCCAGGAGGCAGCTGTCCAAAGTCTCTAACCAGGCAACAATGGCCAGCAAAGGGGCTGGCCCCAGGTTTGCTTGATATAGATACCAGATCGCCTTCCCTGGTGGCAATGTGTTCACATCACTGACAGGTTTTGAAACTGTGTATTCATATCAAAACCTCTGGGAAAAGACAATAAAAATTTTGTCCTTTGGCATCTCCATGAGGGAATCCATACTTTAATTCAATCAGTATCTACTAGAGTGATGGAGGAAATGAGATGTGAATACCTCTCAACAAAGGGGAAAGGGTATCTGTCCCTGAGTGCTTGTGTCTAGATTCTATGCCAAGAGCAGAAAAGTGTACAAATGAAAATGAACATATTTTATAATAAAAAAGGCANAATAGAATAGAATAAACTCCCCACACTAAAAATATTGCTGGAGACAAAATCAAATGCATCTTATTGCATTTTGCCAGAGCTAGGAAGAGTAACTAGTTCATAAATTCCATCAGGAGCTTGGGGATTTTTGATATAATGAGTTTTACAGTTTCAGAGGAGACTGCTTTGCTAATAATTATGTAACAGTAATTAAATCTGAAAAAGGTTGTACTCTAACTATGTTGATTTATTGCAGCTCCAACAAAATACTTCTAGAGTGTGCTTTGGAGCGTGCACCTCCTCCCTCCAGTTTTCTTTAAATTCTCACAGAGCACTGGGTCACAGATGGTCTGAGATGCGATATTTTCCCTATTAAATTCCTAATAATCTTTTTCTGAGGCTGAGTCATGGAAGCATGGGGATTTCTCATTTTAATTAGAAGGTTTAAGGGGCTAACTCTGTTTGAAATTTCCTCTTAGGAGATATGGGTGCAGGTGATCCCATTCAGAAGAATGACACAATATCAAGGCCAACATCTCATTTCCATATTAGATTGCATCTAGTTTGGCATAACTCCTGATCTGGATGCTGATGATGTGCCGCCTGAGTTGAAGGCACAACATTTCACCATTTGAAAACAGAATTATTTTAGGATTATGTCTGAAGACATTTTAGGCTCTAGCTGCATGTTTCTTACCCTACCACCATGCTCCATCACCCTGTGTAGAAACTATTTATAAATGTGAATTATTTATTAATCAGATCAAAACAATTAGTCTATATTGTTTGGAAACAGCACTGTTAAGGATGCTCATACAAAGAGACATACTATTTTGTCCAAAGGGTTGATCCTCAAACTATTTAAGATATTAGTGTTTCAGATTAATTTTATATGGAAATATCATAAGCTATAAAAATATAACACTCACCTAGCAAAATGCTTTGTGTACGACTTTAGCATTCACAGTATGTGAAGAGCAATATCCCACCTCTGCCATCCAAAGGAGGTTATTCTTAGGCCCTCATAGCTGAGTTTGATCATTTCATAGAATGCCTGTTGTTTAAGAGTTAGTCTGGTGTACTATTCACATGTCCCTTGATAGTCTATTGCGAAAAAAATCTTACTTCTTAGAAGACAGCTGTTGAAGTTTCATCAGCTTACACTCTACAGCCAATTGCTGTGCTTTAGGAAAATGAAGAGCATCTCTTATTCTTCCAGCATGGTATGCAGTTGTCAAGAAGTCAGATGAGACATTATTTGCCTTTTATAGCACTAGGTATCTTTTCAGTTTTCGACAGACAGAAGTGACTGTGTTTTGGGAAAGTAAAAAATTTCACCCACTCTCAACTGCACCACTCACACATGCTAAAAATAAAATTTTACTGGAAGGAGTACTGCAGCATATAGACTTGGCTGTGAATAAAAGAAATAACCTTTTCTACATTAAATCCTGCCAGTTGTGCCATCTCCATGAATGAGTTTTTATGATTCTGAAGTTTTAATTTCATTATGCATTTTAAAAATACTCTGCTTGTAATTGTTCAAAAGCTTAAATTGTCATAAATTATTTAAAAGTTTTAATTTCTATATATAACCCATTCATTTGTATATATGCAATTTTTATGCCCTAGTTGCTGAATTGCTCTAAAGATTTGGGATTTAATGTAATGGCAAGTATTTCTCTTATGTGTCACAGAATCTATAAACAAAGACACAGAATAGTGCTTTATACTGTTTTCCCAAAATCAAATCCATCATTACTGTCTGCAAATCACAGCCTGCAAATGCCTCACAAATAGGGTTACTCTCAGTAAAGTGCTACACCACTTGTGAAGGAGGAAGGAGCCACACTAGTTTATGAGCAAGAAAAGCCAACCCTTGCCTGGAATATGGTAAGAATGAAGAATTTGGCCCTACCCTAGATCGTACATAATATTTTGTGTGTGAAACATCAATGTGTGAACTGCAAAACCAGCCATTCTTCTGAATGCTCACAAACCCAGCTGATGCTGTAGGAACTGGCTGGATTTGTCTACTTGCTTCATAACGCCTTTTGTGAAGCCCGGGAAGGAGGCGGCTGGTGATAGCTGCCTTCCCAAGGCACTCCCATGGAAGCAGCTTGGTCTCCGTGGTCTGTTGTTATGATACCATCTCTTGTCATTGGAAGGAATGTACACCCAGTGCTATAATTGTCTGGAAAATCCAATCGTGTTAATTTCTCCCAAAACCAACATAGGGAACAAGAAGTCCTGCTCTTTAGGCCCCATTCACGTAACAGCTGAGAGGCAAAATTAATTTCTCAGCAGAGAGCCAGGAGAAAATACAAGCAACAACAGGTTTTTTCCAAAGCAATTAGACTTCCACTTATTTTCTCCCCTTTGAAGGTCCAAACTATTAAAACAACAAAGAAAGGTAGATTTAAAATACTCAGTAAAGCAAAGAGTTAAAGTGGCAGATGAAATCTGATTCTGTAATGAGTTACAGGGAAAATGTCTCTGAGTTCTGATTAATGACTAGGGACACCTAGAGCTGCTTTGGCTGTCTCAGCAGTACATGACTGGTGCATCAGGGTAATGTCTAATAACTAATCTTTGACACCAGAATTAAGTCATTTTGCAAGAAAGCAGGTCATTAGAAGCTAAATTGAAATATAAGTAATACGATCTCTGTGGAGGATTGTAAATTAATTGGTTTTTAACAATAACATTTCTGTATTTTATTAAAGCAGTGTAAGAATTCAGAGAAGAAAAGAATGTAGCAGATAAACAGGGCAGGTGTTGATGATGCAAATGAAATAGATGACAGATGGTTAGTAGCACGATCACTCACTGTGTGTGTATAATGGATAGAGGTAATCAAATTCCTTTGTGAATTGGTGACTTTCTTTACATCAAGAACTATAACTTTGTCATGCTTATACAGCTCCTTCTTAAAAATTACCTCCACTCCTTGTCATTATCCTGGGGTGCAGGACACTCATATTTGAATACTGACATACATACCAAAAAAAAAATTGTCAGGTGTGCAAATAAAACCCCGCCTGGGCAACCAGCTACCTTTAAAAATTGGTAATAGGACACTAAGGAAGTGTCTGCCATCAAAGAGCAGCTCACCCCCAAGAGCAGCCCAGGTGACCCCTGGTGTAAGGCTTTTCTCCAGCCCTGTGGTTGAACTGCTGGGCTGAAAATGACCACATGATATGGTTGCTGCCCCCCAAATGCCAGGTCATGGTACTGTCTTGGAGGGAAGGGACAAGGTAATGCTTCAGCAGAATGACACAACTTCTTTCTATTCTATTCTATTCTATTCTATTCTATTCTATTCTATTCTATTCTATTCTATTCTATTTAAAGAATTTGCAAATAAGAGTGGATCTCCAGGGTGCTGGCCACCTCAATACAGCTACTGCCGGCTGCCAGAGGCCTGGGCAAAAGGCAGGAGCTGATTTAAACTTACATCATCTATTCATAACATCTAGATGAAGAGATAGCACATCATATATCTATCACAAACATATATATACAAACATACCCAGAGAAAAAGCAGAAAATGTTTGAGCCAGCACTTGCTATACAGAAAGCTGCCTCTGTTCTGAGCCAAGCAAATGAGCAAAAATAATTGATCAAGGACTTCAGACATCATATCAGGGGCCAATCTATTAGCAGAGCAGCTTCCAGGATGGGTACAGAATGGACTGCTGATGCAGTAGATGGGAAATAGTATCTAAACACATCACTTTCTTAGCACTCTGCATTTCATCAAAACAAAGACTGGCCTTTTCCATGGAAATACTCTGCACACACCAATGTTGGGAGAATGCTTGGAAGATATTTCTAGGATTGCTGGTGAAGCCAGGTTGACTTTACTTCAGTCCTTGCTCTTTACATTTACAAACATCACTTCACTGCAGCACAGGAGTGGTGTTGTCAAGGTGTCTTTAAGGCAGCATAAAAGGGTGATGGCTTTCATGGTCTAGCACAATATTTCTGTAAGAATCTGTTCTGCTGAAGCACCTGCTTTGCACACCCCTTCCTCAGCCTCAAGAAACAGAAGTCATGCCTGCAGGGGGAAGAAGGGTGGCAGGATCCTCTGAAGCATCCCTCTGTCGCAGCTAATTCTATGGAACTGCCAAAGCCTCTCCTAAACTCTGTAACTGTTCAGCAGAAGGCTTTGTTTGCTCTAAGGCTAGAGCAATTTCAGGGTCACAGTGTCAGCTGCTTGTACCCTTCTCTGTCACCAGAAGCTGGAGCCTGGATAAATGCAGATCACTCACCATGTTTATGGAGATAAGCATGGTGCAGAGTAAATATTGTGCTTGAAGCTAAATGTCAAGAATTCTAGCAAGTTTCTGTGGGGAGACTACAGATATACACAGATGCTAAAGAAAGTTTACTACATTTTATATTACAGAGTCAAAAACTTCTCTTTATTAGATGACAGAGCACATTTAATACCTTTTGTAATATATCAAGAACAGAGTTCTTGACACTGTTTTGGAGCAGAATGCTTTTTCCCCAAAAAGATACATCTACTTTCTATTGAAAAGAAATTGTAGCAGGTTGTTGCATCATTAGAACAGCGGAGATAATGCACAACCCAGAGATTACCATATGAAATAAAAGACTGGAACTACATTCAAGACCCTTTGATGTTTCAGTTTATTCATGCTGTATTTCTTTATTATGGTTCTTTAATATTACACAACTATTATTTTGGTTTATTCATGTCTGTACTTATGACTGACTCTTGCAGATAGATTAACAAAATCATGAGGAAATTTTATTATTTCTCCCACGGTAGAACTGCATATTATTTATTTTGGGGACAAAAATAGACAAAACAGAGAATCTCTAAGTTGTTAAAGATTTTATGCATAAGCCCTAAAATATCATAAGTATTTGGAATAAATAGAATGAATCTCACAGAATAATAATTAAAAAGCCATTCAGAAAACATTTTGTCACTGCCTTTAAATAATATCTGCTTAGGCATCAAATCTTTGTTGTTGCTATTGTTGCTTCTGTTCTTTGTCTGCCCTGCAGAGACAAAACAGCAAAGAATGAGCTTGGTTATTTCCTTTTAGAAGCAGCATTGAGAATGAACTGCAAAATATATGTGCCAGTGTGTTAACCCTAACTTTGTGTTACATCTAACCTTGAATGAAAAGTTGTGGCAGGGGAAAATATGGACTGTTGCATTTTCACCACTAGTGGTGATTAACAGCTAAAGAAGAAAGTATTTGGCCTCCTGAGTGGTAGGCTGAGTTTATATGAGAATTTGTTATAAGAAAGATTTTAGCATAATGTAGACAATACAGAAACTAACAAGGAACAAAATTGAACAAAACATGCACACAGTATTTTTATAATCATGTTTCTGAGCCAAAAGATATTTTCAAATAAATGAGATCCCATATAGAGGTATTTAATTGTCAGTTGTTCACAGGCAACTATGAAGAAAGGTACCAGAACAGGTGGAAACTGTGTGTGACTATGGCTTTCTAAATGGCTGTTAAAAAACCGTTTTAAAATCAGAGCCCTATGACAAGACTGGGTCCAGTGTACACTCCACTCTAGGACCCCAGGTCAAACCTATCAAGCATTTGACTACTGCCTATGTTAAAATAGCATTTTGTCAACACTGTTTTGACAAACTGCTCTGTGGTCATTTTATACAGATAAGAGATCTTAGAAACAGTTCCCATTAAGGTAAGAGTCGTCTCCTGGAACTATTATATCTCCATATTGGTCACAAGGTCCTTTAGGAGGCCACACAGTTAGCTCTGTGTCATCAGGCGTTCACATTTCTGCCCTGGTACCTAAACTCAGTGAAATTTGGGAATAATTACCCACTTAACAGGAATGAGCATTTGAATATTCATTGATTTTAGCTGTTTCCTGCCACCTTGGGTCATTTTGACAAAGAGTTACAAATTTCCCAAAGCTGGCAACATACTGCCAGAGACCTCAAGCATGCATTCCATATGTATATTAGCAAGTATACTACAATCTCTCAACTATATTCCCATACTTCTTTCAGATCATTACAGAAAACTTGCATTGACTAATACGTTATATCTCACTTACCACCCTAGGGCAGGTGTGTTGGGGAAAGGAGGAACTGAATTAAATTAAGATAGATTTCCAGTGAATAACCTCTTTCTAGGCCTGCATGTGTTGTGGTAAGTGGGTCTTTGGAAAAATAGCAGAAAGGCCAGATTAAATTTTGCTTTTGGGAATGCAAGTCTCTTCTGGACTTACTGGTGTCGGAAAGCTGAAATACAGAAGACAGTTAACGAGGAAAAGGTACACACTTACAATAATTTGTTTCTTAGCTTTTCAAAATTCCTGCTACCAAAGAGGATCTAGAGAAATCGTCTGATCATCACTTCTTTGTTCTTCAAAAACCTTATTGTGTGGGGAGCTTGGAAAAGGAGCAAACACAGAAGGTACAATCACAAAGATACCTTTCATTTTGCTGATTTGGGGTGTCCAAATATCAAAAGACTCCCCATCAATTACATGGGTCTTTTCTTTGGGCTATATTTGAAGACACAAGAGGTCACTGAGGTGAAAATAATGGTCTGCATTCAAAGACTTGAATGTGTCCCTATGCCAGTAAAAAATTAACTTGTATGTACACTATGCAGCACTTGCAAGGGTGAGTAGCTCTGCATCACTCCTCTGGTCTGTGCTCTCTTAAATGACGAGTAAGCATCAATTTTTCACCTTGGCCCCTGCCATGCCCATATGACTGGTTCTAACATTAAAGCATTACCATCAAATTAGTCTCACAAGTGGTAGGTGGAAGCTAGGGTTTTGATGAGGTTTCTTGTGGGGGTTTTTGTGGTTTGGGGTTTTTTTGTTGTTCTTGGGTTTTCTTGTTTGTTGATTGGTTGGCTTTTTGAGATGGTAACAGCAAAAAAACCCATTTGCATCAAAGGCTTCAGAGAATTTTTGTCTGCAGTCGGCTGCGAGAGTGATAGAGCAAGGGTTGAACACCAGTAGACAAAATGAGACACAGCTCTGTAACCTGGTACCAGCCAATGGAGGAAACTTTATAGAAAGAGCCTTTAAAGCAGGCTCTGGGGATCTCCAAAAACTGCTATGTCGTATTTTTGGAAAGAATTTTAAAGTTTCTAAGTGGGAATTACTTTTTGAAGCTGTTACCAAGAAGTAAATGGCTTTTCTTTTTAGGTGTCTTTTTAAGCCAAGAAGCACATAATTTCTGTTACATTAACCTAATTTTGTGGCTGATACACTACATATGTTTGACAATGAACTTTCCACATTTGTCTTTAACTGGAATTTTGGCATAGGAATCTAAACTTGAAACCTATTTTGTAAGAATTGAGCACTGTGTCTTCTGCTAGGGTCTAAAGACTCAACAGGCCCTCAACTGCTGAGGGACTTCAGAGAGAAAGTGGCATTTGCTGCAGGCCACAGAGCTTCTCAGGATTTCACTGCATGAGGGCAGAAAGGAATGGCTTCCACAGCTTTAGGGAAAAGCAAATCACCAAGAAAGGGAAGTGTTACAGTAAAGACTCCTCCTTTCCCATGGAAAGGCAAAAAAAGTCCCTATTCTTGGACATGTGAGAGGCATTAATGAGAAAAGTTAAAGATATGGAAAAATGGATGCAAAATATTTGTCATGAGCTAGATGTAAACCCTTTCCAGAAAAAAACCCTGCCAAAGTAGCCAGCTGAAAGACTGTATCTGCTTCCCAGCAACCACGTCACACCAAAGGTGAAGTTATAGCTACACAAGCCATAGAAGAAGCTCATTTGTTTCTGAGAAAATCTATAACCTAAAATTAGCAGTAGACAACACAATCCAGGGATATGACATGGATATGCGATCCGTGAGATCCATAATGCAGTCACTCAAATATGTCATGGAAGGATTTTGAGTGGCTTTCACAAGAGCTTGACTGCTGCAGAGGGGGCAGCTGAAAGGAGCTTTCAGCATAGGTATTACAATAGGGAACTGCACAGGAGATGAGATGGAGAAGATGTTGTGGGAAACACCCAGACAGCAGCTGATAAGCCCAAGCAGAAAAGAAAACATCTGCACTGAAGCACAGTGATAAGCATTTCAGCCTCTGCGCCTATTGAAAATTAATAAGAGGAAGTTGCACTACACTTGCACTGTTCAAAAATTACTTAAAGCTAAGCAGCTCCTCACAGGCTGTATCAGAATGGCAGCCAGCCAGCACAAGGAAATGTGAGTCTCTGTGTAACATAGGCACTACACCCAACACTGTCATGGTAGAGACTCACAAGTCACAGTTCCCCGTAACCATCTTCTTGTCAAGCTTAAAAATAATACCCTCTTATCAATATGAACAAAATGCACATCAGCAGTTGCCTATAAACAACCTATTGACTCAAACAGAAACCATCAGTTGCAGCAGCACTGGACCTGCCCATCCACATGTGACTTTCAGGAGGCAGCAACAAGAGGTATTTAATCTACCTCCCTGCCCACGGGATCAGCTCTCACAGGCACTTCTGTGAGAACCTTAAGTTTAGCTTCAGGGTCTCAATATAAACAACTGATATAGTGTCCTCATTGCTCTGGCATTTTGATGAACCACCACGTTTTTCCATGGGAGACCCACAGCTGGTGAGACTGGAAGCTTCATGCAAGTGAAGAGCTGCCTGATGTGTCCGTAACACACAGCTACAGCCTCCTGGTGTGGACAGTATCACTCATTGGAGAGCTGGCAATACCCAAGTGGTCAAACCATACCAAGAACCTGTTTTCTGATCTTCATCCTTTCTGACACCGACATCAGTGTCTAACCGTGCAGACACTGTACTCTGCAGCCATCAGTTTAAGAAAATGTCAGCAGGTGATGATTCACGCCTCATTGGTGCTGCTCTATAATTTAACAGCAGTATACACAAATTAGATCTGCCTCCACTGTCTTTTCCTTAAGAGAGGTGATATTATTTCAATGCTGTTTTCCAGCAACCTACTTGCTTGTGGTTAAAGGCGAGTAGCAGTTACCAGTAAAAATCTTTTTTTAAAATGAAAAAATAGGTTACACTTGTGATAGTACATTTGTGGAAGCTACCATGCGAGAAATAAAATCTATAAAGAATAGATTCAATAGGAAACAATATCTAGATGTGAAATCTTCTGGTAAAAAGAAAAGCAAGAGAAGAACATCAGATTAGGAGAAACACACTATTTTCCCCTTCTAATTTAGATAAATATATGACTGTTATGGTCCATGCAGAGGTGTACCTACTTTGCTTTTTTTTCATCACTAGGGTCAGTAAATTTTCTTGAAAGAAACTCTTTTTATGGCCTCATCAACAACTTCTAACATTTCTTTTTTTGTAAGGTCAGTACAAAAGAACTCCGTTGTATCATTTACATTTTTCAATTTTTAAGTGATCATTATACCATTTAGGAAAGGTAAGAATCCCCTTCACAGTACCTTTAAGCAAAGCTCCTTTTTTACTGGAACATTTTTGAAAATAGGAATAGGAACAGGGAACATACTATTATGCCCAGTATATTGAATTGATGTTATTTGGTTTTGCTGGGTCTCCTCCCAGTGCTGGTCAACTGCAACCCATGTGGCAACTAGGACCAGAGTTTTACAGAAAAGTTCTTAAATAGTTTCTCTTGGGACTTTACATCCTCACATTTTTTTCAGCTGCTGGATATGATACATCCACAGCCATTATATATTTCCCAGATTTGAATCACATTCGCAATTGATGCTGAGGGGAAAAAAAAAAAAGCCTTGTTCCATTACAGGAAGATAGGCACAAAAGAGGAGGAAGACAAAATGCCAAGCCAGAATGGGTGATTTTTTTAGAGTCAGTTTCAGTAAAAGCTGATCCCTCATAAATAACAGGATGAAATATTTTGCACCTTGTTACCACTTGGAGATCAACATTTATTGACACCAACTCCAATTTTCACATTCACCTAGTAAGACCTAAACCTCTTCTGCATCAGAAGTCTGGTTGTCCACCTTGCCAGCCCTGACAGCAAGCTAAAAATCTCCCATTCATTATTGGAGGGGAACAGTAACTATAACCTGAGAAGTGACAGTGAGCAATTCAGCCTCTGGAAATACTTTAATAATAAGCAAAAACCTCTTTTGTTAACTGCTTCAGCAACTGAAGCACTTGACTTACAAGTACTCACTGTAACTGATTTAAATACCTTATTCAAGGTTGTTGGATCAGGTGGCTAAGGAAGACTCTGAATTTCTCCATCATATGATGTGTATATTAAGTCCCCATATTTGTCATTATTTATATAACAATTCATGTAAATCTGTAAAAAATTAATAAACCTAGACTTTTAGGACTACTCTCCAGACAGAAGACAGTGTTTTCTAAATTAAAAACAAAGCAAAACAAAATCAAGCAAACCACCCCCCCCCCAAAATCTCAAAGCAAAACAAAACAAAAACCAAAAAAAACCAAAATCAAAAACCATAACAAAGCCAAAATAACTTGTTCCTAAGGACTAAGAAAACCCCCAATGTCTATGGAAATGCCGCTCTGTCTCTTTCAGCTTATTACCAAAGCAGAGCAGATTTTGAATGATTATCCCCAATGAGTGAATCGCCTGCTGGGGTATATAACACTAAAACACATTTCATTTATAAATGAAATGCTTTTTTTCAGCTTGCTGTCTTAAAGCAATCCCCGTGCTCTGCTGTCTTATGAAATACCAAGCTTTAACATGTTAGTGATGCTTTATACATACTGACACTCCTGTTTATTAAATACACATGTTGTCAATTGTGTTATCCCTGACCACATTATAATCTCTATTTACACCAATTTAATTGGTACTGCTGCTCGGCACTATGGGTACTAATAAAAACAACTAAAGCACTGAGAATACAGCAAATGTTTTCTCAGCTGAAGGTCACACTCTCCATTGACCTGCTCCCCCCCTTTCTGTCTCTGAATTTAGGGCAGCATGAATGGAAAAGTACAAGACAAGACTTAATTTACAGCTAATTTGGTACTAGGCCACTTCTCAAAGTCCTGCCCTACTTTAATCACAGGAAGCTTCATGCACAAAGGATTTACGTGTAACTCTAACTGCAACCAAGGGTCTACTCTGGTTTAACCCAAATCCCATTACAGTCAGACCAGGTCTACCCTGAAAATATGTACCAAGCCCTTACTGTCTATAGCACATGCATAATTATTAACCAACAACAGTATCACCTAAAGCTGTTTGAGTAGAAGACCTCTAGGATTTCATAGGTAATAAAAGCTCCTTTAAAAAAAAATAAAATTAAATCAGAGAAATGTTTCCTCATAATGTTTTGTACGATATTTAAAGAAAACTACAGAAATTGTACAATTCTTTATTAAATATTAAGAGGTTCTGAAAGAGCAGTTTCTAGGGGGCCCATTTAATTTCTAAACAGTCCCACTGGGTTTCATCTCTTCTAAATTCCATGGGGAAAAAGAGATGAATTTGCATTTAACAATAATAAAAATCTGGTAACAGGAGGGGAAAACATCTTGCAAGCACTGCAATCACCTCAGAAAAAAAAAAAAAGTAAGAAGGATTATTTAAACAAAAATTAAGGACAGCTCACATTTGAATATTATATCTTAAGGCACAGAGCCAAATGCAGATGCATCTAGCCATGTTTTGGACCAAAGCCAAATTCTCTCCATCCCAGTTGTTCAATTTTATAGTGAGAGAACAAAAGGGGGGGTTGATATAATATCATTTGGTAACCAATGTTTGGGGGCTTGTTAAGGTGCAAGTGAGGGCATTTATGTGAAAGTAGAACATAAAATTAAAAGTGTTCTTCAAACCAAAGGATGACGTGTGTCATGTAGCATTGTATTTTGTGATTATTTCCGATAGCAGCAGGGCAGCTCAGCGTAACGATTTACAAGCAAAGACATTGTGTCAATCCTCTGGGTTTCACTTCACAACCATCTTGAGAAAAATCAAACCTAGACATGATATGCAGTGACAATCCCAAATTTACTATGGCAATTGTGTTTCTATCTGCAGGCAAACAAACATCTACAACAAGGTTTTTATTCTTCTCTCATAGCATTGATAAAAGAAATTTAGCAAATCCCAGTGTCTGGAAATATTAACACGCTAATGTTAGGGGTTTGCTCTAAATTGCAATGCATTCACTGGGCCCTTCATACCAGACAGAGGGGAAGGGAAGCTGACAGCACTGGATTGGGACAGAGCAGAACAGGTGATTATCAGCAATGCCAGAAACCCATGCCCTCCTTCTCCCCTCCTGTCACGCTAATGTATTTCATGGTGTGGAGGATCACTGAGTAGGGAAGTAACAGCTGCAGAGGCAGTACCAGCCTCCACAGACCTATGGAATATGAGCAGGTACATTAAGGCTGGTCCTGTTGTCATCGATTTCCTTGCTGTCCTCTCCACAATGTGGAACTCTCCCTGGAAGGGTTTTTGGGCAGCAGAGTAGAAGTTCTAGTGGGTACCCAAAATGACTGGGGTCAACTAAAGTGACAAAGAGCCTCTCTGCCCCCAGGCTGGACCTCCGTCACAGTGACAGTTTGGGGTGGCTGCTCTTCCAAGGGCTCAAAAGGAGCCTTCCTTCTCAATGCCTACTGCAAAACTAGCAAAAACTCAGTTAAGCAAGTAATGATAATCCTAGAGATTTGTAGCTGCAGCAAGTTAGACTGACTGGTTGGAAGGAGAATAAAGAGCCTTTTTCATATACAGGGTATTTACAGTGGCCAAAGAAACTGTCTATAAGGAGAAACACAGAATCCCAACTTCCAAGCTCCATCGGGGGAAGCAATGTGATAGCCAGAGGGGAAGGACTGGCAGTGGAGGGTGCATGGAACCACTACCCAGGGCTGGCTCTGAGTCCAAATTAACGCTCCTAAAGAGAAAGGGAAGGGGGGTGAGACCAGGCCATCCATCACTGCCATGGCTGTCCATGATGGCCCAGGAACACCTGTGACACATCCTCCCACACAGGCAGAGGCAGCAATAGGTCTTAGAGGACCATTTTGAGTGCTCTCCAGGCTGTTCTTGGGCACACTTCTCTAAGCCTAAATTCAGCTTGCGTACAGGCGGCTGCCTCAGAGTTGAAGTCAATGAAGTTGCACCCACCTACACCAGATCTGAATTGACTCTATGAATAGCTATGTACAGGGTAGGATATTCAAATTCTGTAGTTGCCAAAACCAGACATCTGTGTCAAAGCATTTGACAAGTGCACTGATATATGTCAGCAAATTGCCTGAGGTACTTGCTAAAAAACTACAGTAACTTTTTAATCCTGAAATACTTAATCTGCACAATGATTAGAAAATGGCTACAAAGGCAAAATGCTAATAAATGTCTGCCTGAGAATTTAACTGTATGCTTGTATTCAAGAAATGAGACTGCAACTTAAATTTTGTTATATTCAAAAAAAAAAAAATGCCCAAAGAAACCCCACAAAATTCAAATACTGTACCTTCAAAAGCATTGCTACATGACAAGGTGCTTGTGGGATGGGACAAAATAGTTCTACGATTACCAACTCAGCCTGTAACCATTGCAGGAAATTCAAGATGATCATGATCATCAGTTCCAGAGAGCAATCTCTGTGCAATGTAACATTGATAGGTCAAGTGCCCTGTACTGTTTCCTAGCTTAATAATAGAGTTGCACACCAGATTGCTTGAGGAATCCATATGCCGACATACTGACTCGGTTGCCTCAGCCTGGGCTGCACTGCTCATTACTGGTGTATCTGGATACCACATTCAAGTGAGAAAAAAAGCCAGACTGAAACAGAAAAAAATTCCATTCTGTCTCCTTTTATCGTCAAAGGAACTCAGAGCTTCTAAGGTGTGGAAAGAACCATGAGAAAATTCTGTGGAAAGGGATACCCAAGACTGAAAGACATCACTTCTTTTTCAGGGAAGGAGTCTCTCTCCTGAGAGACAAAATAGGTATGTTCTGCTTTGAAATGAAGGTGGCTTCATAAGTAATATCAACAAAGAATACCAAAGCAAGTCTTTGATCATTATGATTTGTATCATAAAAATATGTATTTATTTTTCCTCTGGCATAAAAAAACCCCAAACTCAGAATTGCTGAAAAACCACAGTTCTGGGCTCTTATGAATTCACTGGTTCAACATTCAGAAAAAAAAAAACCACAAACCAAAGCAATGACAACAACATAAAAAAGAAATAATTAAAAAAACCCCCCATCAGATATTTTGAACCCAGCCTGAATAATTAAACAAATTATGTAAATATAAAAAGACAGTCACAGGAAATAATTAAGTACAGAAGCATATTTTATAAAATAACTGAGATAATGTAGTTCTCCAAAACCAAGCACAAAAAGCAGTTTTTCTAAGAATATGAACCCATCTGAAAACAATTAGTTAGTACATCTTTAACAACCCTAAGAAGCAGAGAAAATTACTCCAGTGCACTGCAGTTGTGACATGGCTCTATCCATTCTACGTAACAGGTAGTAGTATCTCTTCACAGCACGACAGTATTTGACATAAGTTTATGTAAAGCTGCATTGCACAGAATAGCTGTATTTTAGAATTTACTGTAGCTTAAGCTATGTTACTCCGATGACTGCAAAATTTAGTTCAGTAATTTTATGCAATTGGCAAACAGGCAGAAACAGTATAATTTAACATTTATGAATTGCCAATTTCCTCATATAAATACTGTAAAGAATTCTGCAATTATCCAGTTATCTAAAGATAGTAAATTGCAATTTGGAATGCTGCTTATTTATTAAAGTGATTTATAAATGAACATAAGCACATCGACTTAAAGAGTCTAATCCAGTGACTCAAAAAAAGGTTACTCTGCCAAGCCCAGGTGGTTTTGTAATTGTGATACATTAGGGAATTTCACTGTGTTTAATGGACCTCAAACACACCCTTCCTCTTGAAAATGAACTATTGAGTTCTTTGACGGAGAAGTGCCCAGGAGGCCTTTCTGGAGTCAGAGGTAAAATGTAAAAAAGTTTAGTACAACTGAATTCAGGACCCTAATAGACATGATTCGGCCTATCAAAACCATTCTTATCAAATATGTTATGCTCACTACAAGGTATTTAACTACTTTCCTTTTTCTTGCCTAAAGGCAAGAGCAACTCCTCCTTCCCCATCCCATTGCCAGTGCTGCTCAGAAAGCACGTGATCAAGCAGCAAGTCTAGAACACAAGAGCAGAGAAATAGGCAAATTAGCCATAATTCACTTGCAGGAAGGGAAGTTTCTATGTATGAAAGTAATTGTGTGAAGAGAAACCACTTGTCCCCTGAAATTTGACATTCATTGCTTAAGTATTGGATCAAACCCACATCATTCATTCATGGAATGAATCAACAAGCAAAAAAGTTCCACAGCTCTTTGAGCCACAGACACACAGAAATATATCTACTAAAGAAATGCATATAGAATGCATACAATAAGGTGGGATGTGTTTATGTAATAAACAATGTATAGAAAAATACATAAATAATTAATTTTTGTATGTTAGCAGTAATATTTTATCTCCAAGGACAAGCCAAGAATTTCAGTGGTATGCACTTACACATTGTCATCTATTGCTTAGTTGCATAAAGCCTTTTCTTGCAGAACTATATTCAGGGGTCCATATGTCTTTTTGACATGATCCCAGAAGAAGAGCAGTAAAACTGGACTATTTAGTGAAATAACTTCTATTCAATCTCTGGTATTGTGTTCATCATTACAGTATCAAAGGACCTTCCATTAGAGCAAGAATTGATGTGTGTCACACGTTTGTTCTTTCTTCTCCTGAAGAGGACAATTGTGTGTGGTGTTTTCCTTTTGCTTTGTTTCTTGCACACATAGACTACTGGGGAAAATTTATGATGGGGAAGCTAAGGTAAAAGACTTGTGTTAGTGTCAAAGATGTTAAATTCTATGGTGCTACTTCATCTTTGTGCAAAAGCATTACAAGGCCATTCAGAGAAAAATGTCCTTTGAGTAAAACCATCTTTTAGCCTTGTATATACAAAGTTGTTCTCTCATTGAGAATATTTACTGCACAGAGCATGTGCTGAGGGCTGAGTCATCAGTATTGTAAAAAATTCAGAGGATTGGTGTAAACTTTGTCACAACCATCCACTAGAAGTCTTAAAAGTTTAAGCTGAACCATCTTCCATTAGCAGACATGCAAATTTATGTAATGAAATGTTGAAACCACTAAATCACCAAGAAGAGGCTGTTAACATTTTCCCAACAAAACTCTTCCAACAGAAAACTGGTGTTCTGACTAAAAAAATTGCTACAAAAAGTATCTGCTTTCTATGGAAATTTTGCCTGCTTGTTGAAAAAATAAATATATGAAAAGTTTTTGAAACCCATTCTCTGAAAAGTTCTAGTCACAGACATAAACTTAGCTTCTTTTCACACATCTTGACAATGTTTAGATCTGTTGACAGTGTTGTTATCAAGAAATGCCGAGGGGACACGGACAGAAATCTGTTTCATGTAGCTCATTTAAGATAATACCTTCTCCTACCGTTTGCTATCCCAGCACAGCCAGTATGTCCAGAAATAGATGGAAACAACTGTGTGCAAAGGATGGTTGGTGATAAATCTATCAAAATTAAAATTCAAGGTTCAAAAACCTTGACAGCAGAAGGGATCCAGATTTGAATTTGACAGCAAAATGAAAAGAGCAAAATTCTCATTATACACTCTTCTATGGTGTTCTGGGCGATTTAATCCTAGAAAGTTGCATCACAACAAGGTGCAGGTTCCCACTGCTCTCCTAGAGGAGTGACAGGCTCACTGTCACTTTCAGGGATCCATTTTGGTTAGGCTCATGACACCGGTACTGCAGTTTGAGGCCAAGAGGGTATTAGGATAATATCTGCATAGAGAGCAGAGCACTGGACCTAGCACCACTACTGAAGACTGAAAATTGATTTTAGCCTTATCTGTTCAGGGTCTAAACAATCTCTAAATTTCTTTGTTAAGTTCTCAAATTCAGAATTTAATCAGCAACTGCCTGCCAATTTTATTCTAGAATAATATGCCCCAAATAGCTCATTTGTTCTTAAATTTGCTACTAACTAGTATCATGATAGTGTATTTTCACTAGAGGGAGGGGGAGAGGGAGGGGGAGG
>VZRO01000228.1:91313-121212 GCA_013397915.1 Daphoenositta chrysoptera
AGGGAAGGGAAGGGCCCCACAAAAAACTCATCACTGAAAAAAACCTCTTTCCTTTTTCTAAGTCTTCCACGCTAGATGACCTGTCTGAAACTTACTCTTCTTGAAATTTTAGGCAAACAGACCCTAAAACTCCAAAGCCCAGATGCCTGCAGTGGAGGCAGAACTTCTTATACCAAGGAGATGAGCACAATGCAGGATTGAGGATACTAAACATTAAAAAAAAAAAAAAAAAAAAAAGGGGGGAGGCAGNAAAAGTGGTAAGGCCAGGCCCTGGAGTCTTAGCCCCTTCTTTTCAACCTCCTATCAGCTCTCCTCCCAGCTCTTGTTCTATCAGGTGTGTCAATAATTGTATCAGGTTGCATAGCTTTGGGGTTGAGTTCTCAGGCTCTCAAACATTTTCACCACCACCACCATGTTGTTAGCTCTGCACAGATGGGGTTTCTACTTAAGTGAGCTGCAAAGGGGTCCAAACACAAAGCTGTTACTACAATTTCCCTTCTGGAAATGTGAATGGTTTGGTTAGAAATAAAAGGAGAACTGAACACCTTCAATAGAAGGGGCCAAGAACTGAGAATAGATTTGCTCCTCACCAAGTCACCTGGCGTGGAGTGTCTAGAATCCACACAATGTCTCTGTTGTCCATGTATGTTCCAATGTTGTGTCTTGCTGGTGGTCTCCTGTATACAGGACCACGTTGTATGTTTACCCTGTGCTCAGTCAAAAAGGGCAGAAGCATGGTTAGGGACTGGCCAACATGTACAGATGTCAAGCAGAAATAGTAAAAGTCAAAACTGAAAAATGAAGTAATGTAAAACTGTCCAAGAAAGTTCTACAAACATTGATGAGACATGCAGCTTCTCTAACATCACTTCAATCGACACTGTCCTAAGGCAGTGGGTACCACAGGAGAAAATGCAAGGCCATGTGTAGTGAGGGTTTTACTTGTTACCTGTATATGTCTGTTGGTTGAGGTTTTTTGCCTTACATTTTGTTAATATGTATATATGGAGATTCTGCAGGGAGAAAATTAATGTCCTCGTGGGACAAAAGTACACCCTCCACTGTTTCTGCAAGGCACCCTGTGGGGAAAACCTGGATCTAGGGATGACATGCTGAAAATTAGTTTCTTCACTGTGGATTGCATTATCCCACACTTCAAAGGAGGATGGGACACACCATTTCCTGATAAAGACATTGTGTGTTTTGGCTATGGGCAGCACCAGTTCTTCAAAACCTTCTTTCTCATCAGCCAGGAAGAGCATATTCATATATTTGATGTTTCAGTGCAATCTCTTAGCAAGCCTTGAAACTTCATGTGAATGAATGTCTTAAGTGCCAGGAATGCAAATAGTAAAGACAGTTCTGTGATTTTTTTTTTTTTTTTTTTTTAATCTATAATCCTGTCACCATGAATGCTGAAATCTCTGGAGGTAAAAGTCTGGAGTATTTCACTATCATTGCCAACAAGGTATTAGTAAACCCCATTACAAGCCCTCTGGGGGTATGGTAAATGAACAAAATCATATGTTGGCCTTGGCTTTGTTTTCTGTTGTTAGATGAATGAATTAAATTAAATCTGTCTGAACTGAGAGACCACTTGGGCTATAAGTTTGAAGGGATGATAAATTAAGTATAGCTTTTCCTTCTCTCTTCTCTTGGTTTGTGATAAGCCCAGTGGGCTGCCAAGAGAAAGGAGGCAAAGGAAGAGACAAGGAACAGACCAACACTGGGTTTGCAGTGTCCTGTGCCTGGATGTCTCTGATATCATACACATCATCTCTGAGAAGTCTGCATATTGTTTGGTGGCAGGTAATCTTGCAATCATAACAGTGTTTTTAGTAGGAATAAGTAATAAAATGTTTTTCAATCAACTATTGAAATAATTTCCAAGCCTCAATGTCCACTTATAAACATGTATACCTGTAAGACTGGCCTTACTCAGGCATCTTAGCTATGTTCTTTCACTGAGTATCTCCATGAAAGAGCTTCTCTCTCTGCTCAGTCACAGATGGAGCCTATGTTCTTAAATGAGTCAGTAGGTTAAGGTCCCTAACTGCAGTTTCTCATGCATTTTCTTCTATTGCCTACTTTTCTCAAATGCAGTTGGTTTTATTGGTGGCATGTTTGGAAAGACAAACTCCTGCAGCAACTTCTGAAGAGGAGTCTGCCCCATATGCCAGTATGTGAGGACAGCTGCTAGGCTCCTCATCTCTCCAGGGAGATGAGTAACAGTGGTAGCTGAAGACAGCAAGATCTAGTAAGTCTGAAACTGGTCTGGAATGCAGGAAGCCTGGATTTTATTCCAAATCTGTCACTGTGTGTTGTGTGACTCACCTTAGGTAAATCTTCTTTATCATTCATTAGCTTCTTTTCTCTACCAATAATTTTCTTCATTACCTTTTCATGGTATAAACCCTTTGAGATAAGAGATGCTAGCCTTTACATATAGAAAAACAGAAGACCTAAGCTGGCCATTACACAATTAAATCATAAATACAGCACTCCAGTTCATTTTGTATATGCATGTAATTTTTAAACACTTAAGAAAAATCTGTTTAATCTGTTTTTCCAGTGCAGTAAATTGACAACAGGACATTCAAGTGAAAAGCTTTTAACTTCTGAAAATCAGTAGCAAACTATTGACTACAGCCTTGAAACCCTGGCTGATACCACCTGATCCATTCCTTGTTCTCTTTCTATGGAATCTGCTAAGTTTGAAGTACGTTATCCCTTTCAGTGATACACATCCAAAGAGCTTGATAAAAAAGTCCTCTAAACTTATATAACAAATGCACAAGTGTATTTTAGCTCAGAAGTATTACGGATCCAGAGTTGTCTTTACATGTCACAATTCCATTTTCTTACCCATGCTTTTACCATGTGTTATAAGCATATGGCATGTTGGCAATGCATGACAAAAATGCACAAAGTATGGTGTTAAAAAAGTATCCTACCAAGAAGTTTGAGAAGCTGCCTATTACTCTATTTTCCCTTAAGTAAGTCAGGCATCTTTTAAAGCACTGATTTTCCTGTAAACTGAAGATTCTTTCTACTCTTGCCAGAGGCTTTTATTTTCATACTAAATAGAAACATGCAGCTCTGGAAGAGACTTGATATTCTGGTTTCTTGCTGACAGTAGACACAGGTTCAATTGTCAGCTGATTTATTCCAATAGAGATTGTAGACCATCTGGTATGGTAGGATGGGTTGACAAGGAGAAAGCAATGGATGTTGTCTACCTTGATTTCAGCAAAGGTTTTTACACTGTCTTCCATCTGTATAGGTAAGCTTGCAAAGTGCAGGTTGAAGGAATGGACCATGAGGTGGATCAAGAACTGGATGAATGGCACAGATCACGGTGTCATGGGCAGTGGAGCAGAATCCAGCTGGAGGCTTGTAGTCAATGGCATTTTCCAAGGACCAATATTGGGTTCAGTCTTATTCAATTTGTTTATCAGTGACCTGGATGAAGGAATAGAATGTATCCTTAGCAAGTTTGTTGATCATATGAAACTAAGAGGAGTGGCTGACAGACCTGAAGGCTGTGCTGCCGTTCAGCGGGACCCTGATAGGCTGCAGAGTTGGGTGGGGAGAAACCTAATGAAGTTCAACAAAGGCAAATGTAGGGTCCTGTACCTGGGGACAAATAACCCCAAGTATCAGCACAGGTTGGAGGCTGACCTGCTGGAGAGCAGCTCTGTGGAGGAGGACCTCAAGACAGTGGTGAATGACAAGCTGACCATGAGCCAGCAGTGCTCTTGCAGCCAGGAGTGCCAGTGGTGTCCTGGTGTGCATCAGGAAGAGTGTGGTCAGGGGAGGTCATCCTGCCCCTCTACTGGGCTCTAGTAAGGAGTATTGTGTTCGGTTCTGGTCTCCACAAGTCAAGAAAGACAACCCATAATCTCTGCCTTTTCTCTTTCTCTCTCACTGGAGGGAGTGGGGAAGGGGAGGAGCTGCGGGGAGTTTAAATTCCGTCTGGGCTTAAACCATGTTTTTAATTGGCACCCGATGTGAGGCACAAAGTGTTCAGATAAGAACAGATCTGTTCAGAACGGATTGGAAACGATTTTGATCTAAGCATTTGTGTATTAGCTGTGGAGCCCTCTGGTTACAACATTGATCAGTCTTTTCATGTGGTTGTGGTATCTAACCCTGTGTATGTTTCACTATATGCAATATGTGCCCACCCTGGTGCTCTTTTTCAGAGCGGAGAGAGGGATCAGGTTTGCTTTGTTGATGTACTTTATGATATCAATTTATGGCATGACAACATCAAGGGCAAACAAAGGTCATTTGGGATGTGTATTCAGAGTTGCTCTCCTGCCCTGGAGAGCTTCTGTCACTGGGAATTCATTAAATACCACCAGGCTCCTACCAGTGGGAATTCATTAACTACTGTACCCAGCCTGTGGGGGGAAACACAATTTTCCCCAGCTTTTTATCCCCTTTTCCTTCTTCAGGCCTGTTACAACAGCTTTGGAGAACTTTGAATTCCCTTTGGATGTTAAGGAAAGGATGCTGTTGTTGCTAAGGCTGACAGGTCTCCTCAGTGCAGTCCACACCATGGTTAGAGTCAGGACAGAGATTTAGAGGAAGGTCATTCAGAGATCTGCCCTGATGGTGGATAGTCATGAGTGGCATGGAATGTGGGAGAAAAAGGCCCAGCTGTTGGAGAAATTATCTGCTCCAATGGCTTGAAGTTCATCCCTGAACAACTACAGGACCCAGAATATTTGCAAGAAGAATCCTGTGGCAATTCCAGAGAAGAGAAATTTATTGCTGGGCCCTACTATTTATCGGATGCTTCTCTGTATTAGACAGCACCCTCAGGGGGAGGGGAAGGAAATCAGACCAGCAGGCACTGTGGCCACTCAAACTGCAGCTGAACCAGATGAACAACTCATGCCAGTAGCAGGTGCCCCTTTAGAGAAGAAGAAATCTAAGCCAAAATTAGTTCACATAGTGAAGGATGAAGAAGAAACAGGGCCCTCAGAACAGGAGGACGAAGCAGGGCCAGAGAGAATCACCTGATCCCTAGCCCCCGGTGAGCTGCAAGATATGCAAAAACATTTCAGCCACAAGTCAGGAGAGCCCCTCGTGACCTGCCTGCTCCAATGCTAGGATATCGTGGCACACAACATGAAACTAGATGGTAGCGAAGCCAGGCAATTGGGATCCTTGTTCCAGGATGTAGGCATTGATAACAGGATTTAGAAGAGGACAGAAGCTCTCAGCCTCTGGAGGCAACATCTGTCAAGCATGAGGGAAAGGTATTCTCTCATGGATGACCTAATAATGCACTGAGATGAATGGAATGCCATGGAGAAAGGTATCCTGAAAGAATTAGCTGTGCTGTAGGTATCTATAGGGATTCAAATACCGAGCAGTCCTCTGTAGATCCAGATCAGGTCCAATGTACACAATCCATGTGGCAGAAGTTTGTATGGAGCGTGCCACAGTTGTCCACCAACCCTTTGGCATTGATGTCAATGAAAGAAGAAGAAACATAGCTTCAGGTGATTACCTGACTTCAAAAATATGAAGTTCATCTTTTTCCTCCCTACCAACCTGTGCCTCGGTTGTGGAAAGACTGTCCAAGACTGCAGGCAAACTTGAAAGACTTGAGCAACCTAGAGAGAAAATACCCCATGCCCCTGCCAGTATGGACCAGAGTTTCTGCTGTTGGGAACATGCACCCCCCCTGCTCGAGAGAGGGGTACACGCCACAAGGTAACCTGCGGTTTTACCTGCATGACCACAGAGAGGACATGGGAAAGTGGGATGGAAAACCCACCTCTGCCCTAACAGCATGGGTACGTGAGTTGAGAGGAAGAACAAGCACCAAAGGAAATTCTTCAAGGATAAATGCTGCTCCAGTGTGCAGTGGGCAAGTCCTCAGACAGAATGGAAGGGCTGAATGTTATTTCTGATCCTCCTGAATGGACCTCCAGTTGATGTTTACAGGAACTGAGCAATGACTACCATGACCAGAAGTAGAGGGGATCTGCCTACAGCCAAGTGGAGAAAAAGGACCATTGGATCTATTGGACTGTGTGGATCCCATGGCCTGGCACATGGGACCCACAAGAGTACAAGGCTTTAGTTGTCACCTGCGCTCAATTTACCCTGATGCCATCAAGATCTGTAGGGGCAGAATCTACCTCTGCTTCTGTGGGGACAGGGGATCCTAATAGCTGAGTGTACTGGTAGCTGAGGTGAGCCTGACTGGGAACAAAAGGCAGAAACCCCCCATTCTGATTGGTCCAGAGGCTCTGTGTGTCCTTGGCATAGGTTAACCCAGGAGAGGGTGTTTCAAGGATCCGAGAGGGCATTGTTGGGCTTTTGGGATTGCTGCTGTGGAGACAGAGGGAATCAGAGAGCTCAACACCTGTCCTGGTCTCTCAAGAGAACCCTTCTGCTGTGGGACTGATGAGGGTTTAAGAACAACAGGTACTGATCACTACCACAACAGTGCATCACTGACAACACTGCACCAACCAGGACTCTGTGACCCCCATCCATGAGATGATTCATGAACTGGAGAGCCAGGGAGTGGTCAGTAAGACTCACTCACACTTTAAATAGCCCCATATGGCCAGTGCATAAATCCAATGGAGAATGCAGACTGACTATCATGCAGTGGACTATCATGGTCTGAACGAAGCCACACCACCACTGAGTGCTGCTGTGAAGGACATGCTGGAACTTCAGTAAAAACTGGAGTCCAAGGTCCCTCTATTTGCCATGGACTCATCCAGACTGAATTGGAAAAGGGTGAGGCTGCAGAATAGTTGCAATACATTGATGACATCATTGTGTGCGGCAACACAGCAGAGTTAGTTTTTGAGAAAAGATAATCCAAATCCTCCTGATGGCCAGTTCTGTCATAAAGCAAAGTAAGGTCAAGGCATCCTCCCAGGAAATGCAGTTTTTAGGAGTAAAATGGCAAGATGGACATCATCAAAATTCCCATAGATGTGGTCAACAAAAGAAAAGTTATGTTCCCAACCAACCAGCAAGAAGGAAACATATGCTTTCCTTGGCACTGTGGATTTTTGAAGGATGCATATTCCAGAATACAGTCAGATTGTAAACCCTCTCCATCAAGTGACCCAGAAAAAGAATGATTTCAAGTGGGGTCCTAAACAACAAGAAGCTTTTGAGCAAATTAAACAGGAGATTGTTCATTCAGTAGCCCCTGGGCCAGTCAAAACAGGACAAAATTTTAAAAATGTGCTCTACACTGCAGCTGGGGAGAATGGTCCTTCCTGCAGTGTCTGGCAAAAAGGTACCCAGAGAGACTTGAGGCTGAGACTTGAGACTTGAGGCCCTGGGGTTCTGGAGTCAGGAAGACAAAGGATCTGAGGCCTGTAACAATCCAACTGAAAAAGAGGTAGTGGCAGATTATGAAGGGGTTCAAGCTGTTTCAGAAGTGATTGTCACCCTAGCACAGCTCCTCCTGGCACCCTGACAGCCAGTGTTGGGCTGGATGTTCAAAGGGAAAGTCCCTTCCACACATCATGCCACTGATGCTACACAGACTAGCTGGATCACACTGCTCACACAGCGAGCTTGAACAGGAAACCCCAATTGCCCGGGGACCTTGGAAGTCATCATAAACTGGCCCAAATGTAAAAGTGTCAGACTATCATCAGAAGAGGAGAAGGAGAATGTGTCATGTGCTGAGGAGGCCCCACCAAACAATCAGCTACCAGAAAATGAAAAGCAATACATTCTCCTTAATAATGGTTCCTGCCATATTGTAGGGATACACTGGAAATGGAAAGCTGCTGTATGGAGTCCTACACGGTGAGCCGCAGAAGCTGTTGAGGGATAAGGTAGATCAAGTAAGGTTGCAGAGCTGAAAACTGTCCAGCTGGCTTTAGATATCACTGAAGGAGAAAATGGCCAACACTACACTGATTCATGGGTTGTAGGGGTGAAAGAGTCTTGGGTTTGTAGCGAAGTGGGTGGGATAAGAAGGGGAGAAATCCTGAGCTCCAACCCAGTCCCCGGGCTTCTTCCCTCTCTCATGTTGTACAGGTCTGTCAGCCTCAGTTTCAGAGGAAATTTTGTTTCTCTGAAAAGAAAATACATCAAAATTGCAGCTTGAGAACCGGTATAAAACCCCACATAGCCTGTTCACAATCATGTTGAAGCCTGTCAACAATCTCAGCTGACAAAAGTTGGGGCTTTTTTTTGAGAAGTTAAATGCTTGTTTTAAAATTTCAATGTAAAATGTTTTGATTGTTCTTTTCATTGGAATTTCAAAGTAACAACTTTTTTAAAAAAAAATTATATTTTGAGAAGCATTACAGAGTCACAAAACAAATATGGTAAATTTTGTATAAAAATAAACATTTGGCCACTGGTTTTACCTCAGCTTTTTGAAACTTCAAATTAATATAAGAATATAAAATTGCTAAAAAATAAAATATTTTAAAGGGTTTCACTTATCTTAAATGACACACAATGTCACAAGTACAAGTGATTATTAAGCAAAACAGGAATTCAAGGTAGAGCACTCAAAAGAACAAAATCTCCACCATGCCCCAATATGATGCTTTCAGAATCTTCTTGCCATGATTCAGATTAGGTTATTCCTTCAATGAAAAAAAAAATAATTTTTCCATTTGTGACCACAGGACAGATTCCTCCCTCACTTCTCTCTAGTGCTACTGACTCAATTTGCAGGAATATGAAAGCAGCCGTGTTGTGAGAGCCTTGGAACTGCCCATCTCCATGTAGCAGTGTAATTGTCAAGCGCAGTGAAAAACGGACCAAGCAGCTCTCTCCTGAGATGTGCAGTTTCCTCAGAGCCACTGAAATTAGTGGAACTGTTGCAAGCATATTAACATTGGGTAGAAACACTGTTCTTGGCAGAAGTAGTTGTATTATATAGGCTCTATTTAAGAGTTATAAAATTTGTTGATCACGGCACATCATTCTAGCCTGTAATAGTAATTACTACTGGAAAAAATAAATATTAATAACATTGCTTAATTATAGCCAATGTTCTTCAAACACAATCTAAACAAGAGACCTGAATTAGCTTTATATGAAAAGTCTTCAACGACTGCTATTATGCTGCTAGGACCATTTGGTACTTTTGAATTGACATAGGTGCTTAAAGTCTGCAAATGACCCAGTTTTAAACTGCTTTTAACTGGCAAACTAATTAACGTCTGTTGTGGTTTAGGAATGGTATTCTCCAATTTCTTACCAGAAAAGGAATCCTTCTACCTGAAAGAGACTGCCTTCCCACCTGCCCCACTCTTCTGCCCCCCTCCCACCCCTCACCCCCATCCCCTCCAGCCCTCCACTCCCAGCCCTGCCCGGTACAGAATAACCTCCAGGTCCTAGCCATGCTCCCTCCTGGCTCCTGCAAAAAATAACCCTATCCTGGCTGAAACCAGGAAAACCACATTATGTGAAGTCTTTGAAATTCATCCAATACTTGTAAAGGAAGAACTCAAAGTTTGTTGAGGACATGCTGCACTGTTCAAAGGTAAAAAAAAAACAACAACACATATATCTTAATCTCTTTTCTACAAGCTAAACAATACCAAGTTGTAACTTTTGGATAGTGTCTCTGTGGTGTTACGCATTATCTATTTTACAGATTTGAATGGAGCATAAATATCCTAGCGAATTAAGAAATTTTAATTTTAAATGTTTTCTAACTTTTTCTTGTTATACTTTGATGAAAAAATTCACCTCCATCAACCAAGTCAGTGCAGCTTACATTCTTGAAAGAGGTCTTACCATAACAACTTCATTGCNACTGCTTTTAACTGGCAAACTAAGTAACGTCTGTTGTGGTTTAGGAATGGTATTCTCCAATTTCTTACCAGAAAAGGAATCCTTCTACCTGAAAGAGACTGCCTTCCCACCTGCCCCACTCTTCTGCCCCCCTCCCACCCCTCACCCCCATCNCACTGTTCAAAGGTAAAAAAAAAACAACAACACATATATCTTAATCTCTTTTCTACAAGCTAAACAATACCAAGTTGTAACTTTTGGATAGTGTCTCTGTGGTGTTAAGCATTATCTATTTTACAGATTTGAATGGAGCATAAATATCCTAGCGAATTAAGAAATTTTAATTTTAAATGTTTTCTAACTTTTTCTTGTTATACTTTGATGAAAAAATTCACCTCCATCAACCAAGTCAGTGCAGCTTACATTCTTGAAAGAGGTCTTACCATAACAACTTCATTGCTTTTATGTAGATATACTTTCAGTATTTAAGTATAACTACAGAACCACTCCAACAGAAGAGGTGCAGAAATGCTCTCCTCTCCTGCCAAAACACACTACAACTAGTTGATTGGAGTACCTACTTGGCTAATGATAGGTTTGAATTCCATCAGACTGAGGAGGAAATTATATTTGGTTGCTTCAGGTCAGGCTGCAGTTTGCTGCACAAATCCCAGCAGCAGCAATATTTCAGAAGGAAATGGCCACCACAACCTTTCCTGAAAGGTCCAATTCTGTTGATATTCATGAGGAACATCAATAATGTACTTTCTGGCTGAAGCTAATAAAGGGACAGAAATAACGGAATATGGAGGTTTCCGGATCCTCATTGTATTTAAACAAGCTGGAATTCAGTATTGCCTTGTTCAATATAATGCAGGATGTGAGCATAGCCCTAGACATATGGGCATCTCTGGAGTGGTGGAGAGGGAAACAAAAGCTAATAGGCTTAGGAATTCTATATCGCAACCCTGGATCACTGTTTTTACCTTCCGTATCCATCATGGTTTAGGTCCTGCATTTCTTTTACCAGTGAACCTTTTAACTAGAAGTCAGGGAACATAATTTTATTATGATTGTGTGTTCTGAGGAAAACAGCTTGTACAGTGTTGTTATGCAGCCTGAAAAGTAACACAGTGAGAGTTACATTTGGTACAAATGTACATTTGGTACAAAATATTCAGGCTGGTGTCTTACAAGTCAAATCAATTATAGCACAGTTTGCATACCTAATATTAGTTGTAAACATTGTAGGGACTCTGTCCTGCATAGTCAAAGGGTTTGATTTAAAACAAGGTAACAAAAATGCCAGTAAATGGCCTAATTGCTTTTAAAAATATTCATTCACATTTAAAAAGAAAATCATGCTAAAATAATCACAGTAGTCTGAAATCAAGTGATTGGATTCTATTTGCAAATGATTGGGGTAAAAATGTAAATGGATCTGAAATGCAACACTATGAACCAACTATGTTCTAGAGGCCTCTTTTAATTCACTTTATTATAATCTAAGGAGAAAAAAAAATAAGGTACTGCTGTTAGTACATTATTTCTGCTTAACAGACAATATCAGTAATTGAATATATTTCTGCTGGTCTTGTGACCATATGCCTGCAATATGTAAAAAAAAAATTTTTTTAATTTCTTTTGTTCCCAGTACTGACTGCCTGTCAGAGTGAACCCTCCAGATTCCTGTGTGTTGGTATCCATGGGCTCTTTCTTGCCAAGCTGCCAGTCTGGAGCGTCACACCTTACTGCCTTTAAAGATTGCCCTGCAGAGATAGAGGAAAATGGCAATTTTTACATGATGCAGTCTGGCAGCCCAGGAGATTTGAAGTCAGAACTGGTGCCAAGATTTACCCAGGAGAGCAAGCAGAGGCAAAAAAGAGAACCTGGGCCAAAGGGAAAAAAATAAAGCAAACGAAGAGGGAAGTGAAAGGCAGGAAAGCGTGGCAGAGTGGGAGCAGGTTTTTTGATCAAGCGTGGAACACAGGGCTAAGCATTGGACACTACATGTTGTTTGTATGCATTTATTGAGAGGGTCAGGGTCCTAAAGAAAGTCAAAAGCAAGAGGTCGGCTTTTTTTGCATGCCCCAAATTGTAGTAGATTGCAGAATGTAAATGAGACAATTATTACACCAATGCTCATCAAGCTGTGCTGGAAAGACTTCAATAGCCTGATGAATATGCATGCAAATTTGTTAATTAAGTTAATTATTCTGCTGAAAATTCATTTGTCTTCCAAGGACATTTTCCCAATGATTTTAACATGCTTGTGCCATTAGTCATGCTCCATGCTATTTAACATTACTTTTTGTCCACTTTTTCTTTTCCTCTCTTTCTTCTTGCTTTTCTGTTCTATTCAGTTTCTGTTGTTGTTGGTTTTTTTTGTTTTGATTTGCTTTTCTTATTAAAGCTTTAAAACCAGATAATTGTTTCTCTTAATTGACCCCTGCAATGCTGCAAGATGCTAGCAGCCAGCTCCATAGGAATCCCCTAAAACTAGATTTCATTCAAATACTTGCTTTATATTTAAAAAAATCCCTAAAATGTCACCTAGGAAAGAGGGGGTGCCAGGGGGATGAGAGCAGGGGGAGCAAACCTATCTGGCATCATTAAAGCTGGAGTCTGAATGAGTCCACACAGGAATCAGGAGGGATAAATCTGTCCTTGCTACAGGCTATTTCCTCAGCACAGCCTTGGTTTGGCACAAGGTGTTACCTTGCTCCAAAAGGTGCGATCTTGTCACACCTCCCTTCCCTCTGCCTGTTCAGCTATACATAGAAACATATGTGTTCAAAGAGGAACAAGAACTGAGATACTTTTCTGTCACCATGAGGGCCAAAACCTGTTACCATGGCAACAAAAGGGAATCGTGAGTTTAAAAATCATGTCTAAATGGCAAAATGAGATAATTTAAAGAAACAGAGGGAATTTTTTTCCTCCTGTGCAAGGGAACCACAGTATTGTTACAACTTTCCATTATTACATTCTCAAAAAATGGGATCTTTTTCTATCCATTCTCAAATCCCCATCATTTAAAATGTGACAGAGTGAACAATGACTATTTTACATTTCTAATATGGGTTATTTCTCTTAAGTTCACTCATTTTTATTCTATTATTCTCTTGCTCTATTCCATTGCAGATGAAAACAAAATTGTTTGGGTTATTTAGCAAACAGAAAAAGTGTGGCAATGGGATGCTTTCTCTCTTCCCACAGCAACAAGGACACCAGGAAAAGCTTAACAGAAAGGAATTAAAAGGAAGCAAAAACTGCAGATAATGGAGTTTAAGAAAATTAATTGGCGAGGATTCTCTTTTGTGCAGTCCTTATACATTACACAGTCTGAATGGCACTGTAGTGTCACATAGATCGTAAACCAATTAGGACGGTATTCTAAACCCTGTAATTTCTGTAATTCCATCTGCTTTAGATGGTTTAATTAGTGAAAGTTACAAAAGCCAAATATATTACAATATTTTGAAATCAAGCCCAAAGGCAAGAAATAAAAGTTACCAAAACCACTTTATGTGCAAGTGGGCATATTGCATGAGTGTATGAAAAAGAGGAGGATAAGGCTTTTTGCTTTTTTTTTTTTTAAGTGGATGATGGGTCAAACTATATTAGTAGTGTAACCCCAATAATAAAAAAAGATAGTGGCAAAATTGCCATGGACTCCAAAAGGATAAGAATTCAACCCAAAAGATGACAACCTCCTGAGCTATTTTCCTAGCAGGGATATAATTGTTTTCTTTATTACTTAGACCCACCCTCATTCCACTACTTCTGAAATCCAATACAAATTCCTCACCAGGGACTCTGACCAAGCTTTTCATTTGCAGTGTGTGGTTGATGAATTCTTTAATTTTTCTGACTGAAAGGAAATACTGGTCAATTTTATTTTCCAGACACTCTGTCCTGAAGCAATTGCCCCAACTGTTTTATATTCCTAAACTTTGCCCAATAAACGGAACACTTTAATGAAAAACTATGTCTCAACTGGGTGATTATATACAACATATCCCTGTTCTTATCTTTCTAAAGTTTACCATATCCCAGTGTGTTTCCAAATGGTAACAGTAATAGCATAACATGGAAAGCCACTGTACTGGTATCTTCTCTCCCGCCAACAGTCTCAGAAAAGGGATGATTTGCATGAAAGAGGGTTACAGAAACAATCCATAAAATCACTTTAACAAACTGGAAAGAATAATGTCTTTTTTTAAAAAAAAGGAATTTTTCAGAACATTAAAAACGTCTACAACCAGTTAAATAACTAGCAATACACTGTACTTGTCTAGTGATGGTATTTCTCCTGCAAAGCAACTGTGCATTATTATGGACCACGAATAGCTTCAGTCACTGGTGACTGACAGCAGCATACTGAAGACAGGGTGTATGCTATTGCACTGTCTGTCACCCTTTGATTGAGACACCGTAGGTGTCCAGGGCTGTCTTTGCTTGCTGTGAAATATTACAAGGTAAAACTGTTACTCATAAAAAAGATGACTTGTCTTCCCCCTTAATGAGAACACAATATAGAATTGAGCTATTAATTCATGGTACCTCCTACAGTTCAAACAAATCACTTTTGTTCTAGCTGTTGTGAGAAATGTCAAATCAATGAAAATATCATACATAAAAACAATTATCAAACAGCGATGATGGAACGGAAAAATTAAGGGGCGACAACAATTATATAGCACAGTTAAAAAGAAAGGGGGGGCTAATAAAATGCCTGTGTCTTTATAGGGCAACAGCTGTTCTCTGTAACTGTTAGGAAAGGTTTTACTAATAAAATCAGGCACATACTCTTGCATATTTGATTCTATAGCCATTTGCAATGTGGTAGTTCTAGTTAAGAGGAGAAATGAAAAAACTTTTCCCTATCCAAAATCTACACTGTTGGCTTCAAATACAGTCATATCAGAAGCAGCTGTAGAGATGGACACCTTCTGCTCCTCAGATTATCTAGATGTTTGACTCTTTCTCTGTATAATGCAGGCAGCCAATTTGCTTTCTTTTCCATAGCTGAAAGGTTGCATCCAAATGTCCTTGTGGCAGCCAGTCATCATCATTGTAGGTGTGAACATACACCTTTCCTCCCAGTTCACAACCCACTGGTAAAGAGCGGCCTGAAGTTGTGCTCAAAGCTGCTGAGAACAACTGAGTCTCTGGGTAGTGACTCCATTACAGATTAAGTGTAAAGCTGTCACACCACAGACTAATTTTGGCAAACACCACTGAAGTCCAGAAGTACCAGTTTTTCAGGTAATTTCTTTAGGGCAAAATATTTGTGGTTGTATGTTGCATTAAATGACCAAATTTGGGTGAACCATATATCTTTGCTAGTAAATTTTTTAAAAAGAAAGCACTTTTGTTTAGCATCCGAGAACCTCCTTCCTTTATGCAGCTCTGGTTCCTGTGCCCTTGCTTTGTATTTCTTCTCTGGATTTTATCAGCACATTTTGGGATTAATTTCCATTCTTTGCCATTTTATGACTCCAGTGCAAGAACACCAAAGATTTAGCCATATGGACAATGTTAAGCAATCTAGGAACAACAGAAAATCAAGATAAGCATTTATACCACAACAATGCAAACTTAAATTAAAGAAGATTTAAAAATCCAGAGCTAGGCACAAAAGCAGAAGAAAATAAAGATAGCTGTTTATTCGGAGATGTTGCAGCAGAACACTAGTGTTCCATAAGGTTTAATTTCCCTCCACAAGTATAGAAATTCCCCAAGGATGTGGAAAAATCCATCCCATATTTCCCTATAGGCACAGTCAGTGGAATTAGAGGTCAACGAGATGCCTGTTGTTCAGTGCTGGGAAGCCACACTGCCATCTTCTGTGAAGAAATCATGGGATACTTTGTACCTCTCTGCTATCTGATGTCCTCGAGGCTCAGCTGCCCATCAGCTCCCACTGGCAAAGGGGAAGAGCATAGCTCACTTTTCCCAACCTGAAGAGAGGCAAAAAAGCATCTTGCTACCCACTGCAAGGAGCAGCTCCTGTGCTGCTGCCCTTCATGTTGCTGTAAATCAAATTGTTTCAACCAAAACCTGTTGTTTCCTATTCTGGCAGCAGCAGCGTCCCCTGGATCATGTCAGGGCCCACAGACTCATCACGGAGAGACTGTCAGAAACTCCTCCCTCCCCTGCAAGTTACAGCCACCCTCTTGCCAGGTCTGAGAGGTCCAGCCCACCTCACGGGACACACCGATTCCGCAGAGCTGCAGTAGCTCCTTGGGCCAGCTCCTGAAGGAGGTCTGTGCCTCCTGGGCATGGACAGCAGGAGTAGTTTCACCATGAGATAGAGCTGACATTGAGCCCTGGTGTTTTTTTACAAGCCACCAGGGCAGCAAGAATAGTTCCATTTGTTTCTTACAGGATCTAAAATCTTGAATGGAGAGTGGTTTACTGCCCTGGCTGAATGTCAGTGACCATTGGCAACAGTACTATTGGAATGTACTATTATTCCAATGGTAATTTTACGCAAAAATTAGGTCAGTGCATCTCATTACTTCCTTGTCCTGCTGCTTTCCAAAAAGCATCACTCAAGCTGCAGTCAACTTTTACGGACTTAGAGCTGCACTGCAATGTTCCTCATTCCATTGATCCTCAGAGAAGTACTTAATGCATCCTGAGGGACCGTTTTCCTCAGGGTATTTCCCCTCAAGGACTGAGACGACCCTTGTGCTCCTGCCTCTGCTGCACTTTCTGTTGATGTCTCCACTGTTAACTGTGGCTGTGACGTGGAGGCAGCAACAGTGGTGATATAGCCTTAAAAAGTAAAAACACTGATACATCTGAGCCTTCAATTGCAAAATAAACTTATAAGGAGAGTTTACTCAGAACATGGTTGCAACAATCCACTTTCTTTAGATTTAGAAATCCTACTCAACCTATTTTTAAAAAAATGGTGCAGGAAAAGAAATGGCAATAGATTTACCAGTGAATTAGTCATGGCAGATCTGGGGTCTTCTGAGACTGGCAGAGCTACAGAACTATATCTAATCCTGTCACAGTCTTAAATTTAATATCATAGCCCACTCTCATTCAGTTCACTAGAGCATTCATTGTGATTTTCCCTCTACAGGAAAGACTGTAGGAAACTCACAAACTGCACAAGCACTTGTTGGTGTCTTGGTTTTAAATGCCCAAGCGGTCCAGAGGATGATAGGCTGTTGTTACAGACCTTCCAAAAGAGGGGAAGAACTTGGGTAGGGAGACATGGGTTGTCAACCCTGCAGCCACAATTGGGCAAGAGCTTTCACCATGTCTGATGGTTGCTTCCTTCTATTTTCATCTGCTTCCCTAGGAAGGCCAACTCCATCCTGTTCTGACAGCACAGCTGTGTTGGTCAGATGTGTGACGAGATTCGTACCCTGACAGCGTAAGCTGCCACCACACTGGCACGCTATTTTTCTCCAGTTATCATTAACACTCACGGTGAATAAACCTCTTAATGCAGATTGTCGCAAATCCCCATTTGTCTTCTGTTCTTTTAGGCGAAGAAACACAATATGTGTCTGCATTGCAGTCACAACAAAGACAGTGAGTTCTGCCCACCATCCAATCTAGTTTTAAACCAGCAGATGTGTGAAAGCAGAGCCACACTAGAGACGACGAGACAGATCAGCTCCTGCTGAGCATCACCAGTTAGCATGAATAAGGCCAGCCCAGGTACACCACACACACTCAAATGTGTCAAAGGCTCACCATAAAAATCCCCTAAATCTTCAGCTGAAGATGCTACTGTGAATTACTTGCCAATGAAGAGATATTTGTGATTTCTCTCAAAATCCAAGTACTTTTGAATCATGAAATCATGTTAGCAATTTCAGCCTCTGGTTTATAAAAAGAAAACCAAAAAGTAAACATTTAGCCAGGAAAAAAGTCAGCAAGTGAGACCTCCCTTCTCAAAAAAAATGATGAAACAAGTGTCTCTAGAGATTTTTTGAGGGCTGGACACATGAGCTGCTGCTTAGCATGTTTTGATTTATTCTTCACTTCTTAAAACATTTCATCTGCTCATCTCTGCAGCAAATGCTACTGAAAGTTTTGTCATGCTTTGTGCTTGCAATAGACTAATGTATGCTGATCTATACACTCAAAATTCTAGGAAAGACATGTTTCTGAGAGTCCAAAACCCAGCTACATCAACAATTTACACAGCAGGGTTTTTCAGCAACAGAGGATTTTAAGCTCTGTTGAGCAAACATCAGGTTTTTATCCCACAACTCCTCATTGTGATATTATTCCAGTCCAAAGGAACAGACACACAGTATATTTGATTTATGTGATAAAGAAATAAGACACATACTTGGATGGAAGACATCTTGCCATGCTCACAAAGAGCCTTGTGTACACCCAAAGTGCTGGCAGGAGACAACTCATGAAGGTAGAGAAAGAGAAAAACCGGAAACAAGAAAAATAAAAGAGAGAAAATCAACAAACCAATTCATACTTGCACTCCACTGGTTGCTAAAAATTATAATGGGAAGGGTTGTTACAACATTCACAAGTTAGCACATTGCTAGAATTACTTAGAGGCTATAGTTAACCACATGGGGATTACTGTAAACTGAATTTAAACATTCCTGTACACATGTTGATCTAAATCTTTTTGCCCAGAATAGACTAGGGTTAACTTTCAGAGGACTTTATGACTTTGCTTTTAATGGGAAAAAAGTAAAAAGACATATGCTGAAGATATATACAGTTAATATGAACAGATAGTGTAATGCCTGTTAGAAACCAATTCAATGGAAGGGATTTTTTTCTCTCAGTATTTTGTGTTGTGTCATGTGAATTATCCCTTCTGAACTTTTTTTAAATGACTCAGAGAAATAAGCACTTCCTTGCAGAAGTAAATAGGGCACCTTTTTCAGCTTTTCCTTTCCCATTTCCTCTATTCTTTCCTTCCTGCTCTCTCCTGCCACTCCCCCATTCCTCCTGTACAATTTCAACTATATTTACGGATAATCAGCAAAAGTTTAAATGATAATGTGGGGGTGGTTAACACTCTATTAAACCAAGACCTTCAACCTCGAGCTTGCAAATGTTGCTGGGAGCACTGGTGGCTAAAGAGAGAGGTTTTCAATTAAATGTTTACATCTGTTCTGCAGAAAGGCTAAATATCTTTAAAATTGTAACACAAGTGCATTGACATTGCAAAAGGAAAATCAAATGTCATTGAGAAGTGAATGGTTAAAAGGGCTGAGAATCCTAATTGCATTTTTTGGGTGGCGAATTAGGTCACAAGGGTTAATATGTTAAAGAATGGTCTGTTTATTGTTACATTGGCTGTCAGAGCCTATCTCAATCAAGCATAACTACAGACTAAGGGGCTGTCTTTGATCAAAATCTGAGTCCTTATTTAGTCTCATTCAAAATAAAAAGCCTAATAATTAATATTTTAAAGTATTTTGCAGCCTATGTGCCGTTGCAGTAAAAGTCATGCTGAGGAAAAATAGTGATGCCAACATTACCATACCTTATTCTGGTACAAAGTATCAAACCAATAGTTTAAATTTGTGAGCATTTCCCTGTTCCTTTCATAAGAAAGGCTTTGTTTTCCTCAGCACCAGCCCAGTACCACCCTGTTTCAGGAAATTTCTCAATCTGAGCAACATTGGTCAAGGATTTGTGTACCTGCAACACTGAACTGGAACAAAACCACTATTCCTATGGGTATATTCCCCCATTATAATGAATAATTTCTCAGCAGTCTAGGTTACTTTAATGGACATACCACTTTACACTAAGCTTTTGCATCAGCTCTGCCCTCTAACTATGAATGCAAAAAGATAATTCACAATTGCATCTTAAGAAAGGAAACTGTGATTTAAATGCATGTCTATGGTCTTTAATAAATGCAACATGCAATCTGCTATGTTTTTCCCATGTATTGTAAACAAATCAGATGGAAAACCTGACATACTTACCAAAGATCTCACTTCATCTCTCCCTATATTCCCACAGTAGAAGAAAGATTTTACTCTCTGAATGACTCTGTCAAAGAAGTAAGCTGAGAGGAGAACTAAGTATTCTCCTGCTCCTTACACAGTAAAAGATTGAATAAAGCTGAGCAAGTACTTCACAGTTCTTAATATATTTAGCAAGTTTAGATGTCTTCTGTATGAAATCTGTCCCCGAGAGACTTCTTTATTTCTGTAGTTCTTCTTCAAGTATTAGGAGAAAGTGATACACAAGGGTTCATCCCTTTATTTTCATTAATGCTACAGCTTTAAAAAATAATTTTATACCCACTTTTGCTATTTTTCTCTGTTGTCAGTTACTTCAAAAACCAGAAGAATTTTGCTACCATTTTTAATCCCAATGTAACATGGGCAATTCTGAACTGCCATCTGATATGTCAGCTTGGGCAGATTCAACTAGAACACAAGTTACGTGCTTCATGTCACCCTAGTACAGTGGTTCTCAGAGGTAGGATGACAGTAAATGATTGCATTTAAAGGTTTCATTTTTACTCTTAATATTCATTTCGAATTCACAGTTTCTATAAATATGCCTATTAGTAAACTCTTGTGTGAAATCCAGGTATGAATATGTAAATATTCAGAAAATCATTTTGATGTCTACTCATTTCTCCCTAGAACATTATATATGGAGCAATAAAGGTACAGTTGAGAAGTCATTTTCTCTGGCCTATCAGCCTTACTGCTTGTTTTTCTAGGTGCTAGCTCCAGGCTAGGAGGATGACACGCTTGCTGCAATTTCCTTGCACACTTCTATAGACCTTCACTTCCTTCACACATTTCTATGTATGCTTCTGAAGAGTAGATTGTAGGGTTCCCATCCACAAACTCAGTATTCCTATATAGCAATATGTTTTACAGAAAGCTACAGTATTGTGGGTTTTGTAGTTTCCCCTCCAACTATATAGACTGTCAATCAGCACCGGAGAAGACATTAGGAGAAATGCTGATGTGTCTGAAATTTTTTACCATATTTTCCCCAGCTATGCCTGATATAAGCCCTTCTCTCACCTAAAAAATTTCTTTCCTCTCATTTAGTTTGCCCGTATTTTTATGGAAGGGATGGTACAACTGAGAATTGAGCTTTTAGACTTAATCCTTCGACCTCTGATGTGATGAGATCTTCAAAGGTATTTGAAAGGAAACTATCACCTACTAGTGAGCTTCCATGATTATAGGGTACTATCTGCATACTTAAGAGCTTCAGCTGGTCACCTAACAGACTGGAATAAACTCCATTTTCACAATTATATCCCCATCTTTGGACATGTGCTATGGTGTGTATGACTTCTGTTTCACCTTCTTCCATTGAAACAACAGACTGTTGTCCACTCTTCTTAGGTGTTTGAGAATCCTACATAGTAATACCTATTAAAAGGACCAAACACCCAAATCTTTAATTTTCCCTTATTTTCATGTTTGTTAGTCTTATACTACTTATTTTAAGTTTGTAACAGTATCTCAGGAGCGTTTGGTGGTGAAGAGAGGATAATGCATAGAGCTAAGGATTGATCCTCCACCCTTTAAATACCTAATACCTAACACTAATACCTAATACCTAACACCCTTTAAATACCTTCAGCTAAACAGCTGAAGAACAGCAGTGCCCTGCTGTATCACTGCTCTACATTAGAAACAGATCTAATTAACGAATGCTGAGCAAGACTTGAGGTCTAATAATGTAAAGCTTTGGGGAAAAGCCTAAATCTCCAGATTTCACTGAGATCTGTTTAAAGCAGTTGTATGGCAGCTTGGCAAGCCCTGGCTGAAAAGTGTGTGTCTCAGTTTGAGACAAGTTTAGGGGGAAATGTCCTGAAATGAACGTCTCCTCCACAGAAGACAGGTTTCAGCACTCCCTCCCCCACCGATACAAAAGGAATTTCTTGGAGGAAAGTGAAAAAAACTATTTATTTAACAAGCAGAGTGCCCGCAGGGCAGCCGAAAAAATGAATAACAGTTAGGATATTAAACCTCCTCTCTGCAGAGAAATCTGGTGGATTTAGAGNCTCCAGATTTCACTGAGATCTGTTTAAAGCACTTGTATGGCAGCTTGGCAAGCCCTGGCTGAAAAGTGTCTGTCTCAGTTTGAGACAAGTTTAGGGGGAAATGTCCTGAAATGAACGTCTCCTCCACAGAAGACAGGTTTCAGCACTCCCTCCCCCACCGATACAAAAGGAATTTCTTGGAGGAAAGTGAAAAAAACTATTTATTTAACAAGCAGAGTGCCCGCAGGGCAGCCGAAAAAATGAATAACAGTTAGGATATTAAACCTCCTCTCTGCAGAGAAATCTGGTGGATTTAGAGTCCCCTCCGTAGCTCGGCCCTCCCGAGGTCCGAGGCCGGGGCGCGGCGCCCCCGCAGCCTCCCTGCCGGTCCGCGGGCTCCGATGATCGATTCTCGGATCGCAGCCGGGCCGAGCAGCTCCAGAAGAGGAAGAAGAAGTTACCGGAGGATTTCGGTATGCCGGCATGCAGTCCTGGGAAAATTTTCTTGCCTCAGCTCACAAGCTAGCTGGAAGCAGGAAGGTGCTCCCTCGGCTCTGCAGCGGTGAGAACGCAGGGGAGTGTGTGAGAGTCCTTGGACACAAACCGCGCTGAAGAATTCGTCTGGCTTCGACTCCCTCCCCCGCCTCCCCTTCTTCGGACCCAGCTTAAAGCTGTGGGACCCATTTCTGGGCATAAAGCAGATGATAGAGGTATACAGTACTACCGTAAAATCACCCCAAGACAGCGTGTGTTCTGCCATACACTCTCCCCTGCACCTAACATCATTCTCCAGAAGAGACATATTCCTGTGCCACAAAACCTGTGGCACTAACATAACAAAATTAAACGGATGGAATTGCTTTGATAGATCTGAGGTCTCCACTTAGAAGAGACAGAAACCGAGGATTGATCCAGCATGATACACAAAGCCCATTGTGGAAGCAAGGGCAGGCAGCCCACAGCCCTACCAGTCGCTCGCACAGGTAGGGCTCTGCCCTCTCTGAGTGTTGCTGAGCTGTGATTAAGCCAGAGTTATGGGCTAGGAAATTTCTGACAAGCCCATATCAACTCCCTCCAAGCACAGAAAGTCCACAGCAGTGTAAAATTTGGACAGAAAATCAGATTTCATGCAACATCATTCACTGCTTTCCTTTCTTTATTTCTCTTCCCAACTCCTAACTGCAGGAAGGCAGCAGGGGCAGCACACCAAGACACAGTGGGGCTGGAGTCTGGGCAGTAAGGATTCAGCAGCCCAGCCCAAGCACACTCTCCTGTTCCTTTCCTCCGCCATCCCTGGCTGCAGCAGGCACAGCAAATGGCCACTTTCTCACCACAGCAGTTGGCTTCTATTGTTTCTCCTGGGCATCAATAGGCCTCCGCCACTCTGTTTTATCCCTGGAACAGCGAGCACCCCAGCAAGCTGCTGCACTATTTGTCTCTGTGGTCTCCAGAGACAACAGAGACTGATTTTTTTTCTCAAGAAATGACAGGTGTCTGCTCTTTGGCAAGGGAAGTTTAAGTCTAGCGCAGCAGACATACTGAGAAGAAAACAATCCTCACCTGGATTGTGCCTCCAGCATAAAAGGTAGTTTCACTTGGTAGGTTCTGTCTGTTCTGGCAGTTTGGGGCCCTCATGGTGGATAGGGAGGGGGGGTATAATATTAGAGGGACACAATGCCAAGCCTGTAAGCACTATGGGCAGGACCAGTCCCTCCAGCTGCTCCTTCTCCCCATCTTTGGGCTCTTCACTGCTGTTTGCCCTCTGTGTGGAGGCAAACCAGGCCAGACTGAATGCCTCTCTTTGCCTGTTTTTGTTTTTTTTTTCCGTTATGCTCTCTACCCTTCCTGATGATTTCTTCTCCTTCTCCCTGCCCCCCCACTGTAAAATCCCCAAATTTAACAGATCCACCTCTTTCCTCTCTGCTACTCACTGCACTGGCTGCCAAAAACACCTGTATTCCAGTCTCTGAGATTATCCCCTGCTTCTGGTCCTTGCAGATCACAATCCATGAAACAGACCCCCATCTTCCCCTACAGCTCCTGAGGACTGCCCTAGTGCTCTCAGCAGGAGCACCTTTCTTGCATCCATAATTGCAGCAAAAACCCTAAAGGTCTCAAATAAGACAAAAGGAAGCACAGTGGGGCACAGGAGTCAGTGCTGCTGGTCTTTCTGATGGTAGTTGAGGACTGATGAAACCATCCTATTTCATGGTTTTTTGTCCCCTTCATCGTCCTACTTCTTCTGGAGTGCTGCAAGCCTGCCAGGAAGTAGGCTGACCTAGAGAGAGAAACAGATACATTTTTGGTGATGAGAAGGGAGCAAGAAATGGGAGGGTTTCTCACTGGTAAGAAATATCCTTTACAGAACAGCATCAAATTTGGCAGCTCTGAGAAATCTCTCTGGATCTCCTAACCCCATCATATGTCACGGCTAAATGATAAAGCATGTTGTTATCTCATTAAACAACAGTGACAAAATCCAGAAAGTAGGACACAGCTTTCTCCTGAATGGCGCTGCCTCTCAGCCAAAGGCCAGGTGGGCTTTTGCCACTGATATTAAAAAATTATATGGTCTCACCCTCCATCATAACTGTTGTGAGTAAAAACAATTGCAAAGTAAAGCAAGTGGATGATCAATCAATACTACAGGAAAGAGCAAGGGTCTGTAATGTGAGTCAAAACCCATCTCACAAACGGCAAAACTTTTCATACTGAAGGAAAGACTGAACAGTTGCGCTGAGTAGATTTTCAGATCATTTCCAGAAATTTCATATTTCAATAGAATTATGATGATCTTTTATAGGGCCACAACTGCCAAGCATTTAAGCAGACACAACTAAAGAAGATCTTTTAAAACTGAAATCAAAAAAGAAAACGCAAAAAAATAAGGATTAAATTAATGTTCTGCTTAGAACTTTGATTCTTTGATATTTCATGTTAGCAAATATTCACACATACTTTGTATTAATTGTCACATTTTTAGCTTTTCCAGTTGCCCTTCTGCTGTGGCTTTGTGTAACAGAAGGGTCTCGTGGCTCTTCTCTGGAGGGACACTGAAGTGCTTGCAGACCACAAGTACTTCCACTGCAGCCAACGGAGACCATTAAGTTCCCTGTGCTAGACCTGCCCGTAAAGCCTTTACCAGAGGCCCTATTCTATTTGTCTCAACCAACCTCTAAAATTCAGCTTTTTTCCCATCATTCCCTTTCTTGCAAGAAATAGAATGTAATCAGAACCAACATTACCACTCCTCCCCACTCCAGTCCAACTAATTTCTTCCACCCCATTAAGTGTTATGCATATACCCTCCCCACCCCAATATATGCAGCTCATTTTAGGAACCTATGTAAGGTAAATTTCTGTATTTATGTCTTTATTTATTCAGTTATGACGGTGGTATTTCTTCCATTTTTCTGTATAACTACGTAATATTTCACAATATGTCTTCTTTACACCACGGTGGTATTTTATCATAACTATTTGGTCAGAGAGCGGTTATTTCAGTAACAGAATGACTGCAATTTTCTGTAATTTCTGTACTGTCTTAATAGGATTATACAACCTGTGTTAATAATTTATCATTCCCACACAATGTTTACTAATGTAGCTATGTTGAAACTTGTATAAATGAGGAAAACAAAAGGTAGAGAGTTTAAATGGATTGCCACAGGGCTTACCAAGAGTCAGTAGTGAAGCTAGACACAAAAAAAAAGCACCAGACCCTTCTGGATTTGTGATTTCTCCCCCAAGTGCTAGGCCAGTCCAAAATAAATCAACACAGGCTTATCATCAGAATGTACAATATTGGATAGCTGATGCTGTTTTAAAAGTAATTCCAGATAATGAAAAACATAGCAGCAAGGTTCTGCAAATATGGCAAGTTCCTGAGAGAAGGCTGGAGCTGCTGATGCCATAATGGTTCATCAACAGGATAAGCATACATCTCTGTCTTTGCTAACAAGTCATAGAGCAGAATCAAGGCTGACATACTTAACTACTTTTAATCTCTTTTCTAATAGGATTAAATCTATTATTCACAGAAATTTACATATTGTACACTGTGATGCAAAGCTGGGCTTCTGCTCTATTCAATTACAGAGTATGTCATATAGGAGGGACCATAGTGCACCCAGCTCAACCAATACACTTATTTCTAGCCATGAGTATTTTTCCAGGTTTAAACTTTTCTGAGTAGAAAGTTTTAGCCAACAATTCTTTCAATCCTTCTGGCTACATATACTTGATTAACTGCAGAACTTGCTCAGGCAAATTTCTGTAGGCAAAATATGATCACAATATTGTGAAAAATCAGAATTTTTCTTTTTAGACTTATTCCCCACATTTTAGTATGTACCTATTTTTCTAGGTTTGAGACAAAGAAGCTTATTTTTCAAAGGTGTTACAAAATTTTTAGCAGACCCCAAAAAAGACTGAAAAGACTTATTTAAAGTGAGACACTGTTATCTCTCGCCACACCCAATTAAAACGCTGGCCTGTGGTTCATTAGAATGCTACCAACAGCACAGCTCCCACCAATCTTCAGTTGTTCTAAAAGACAAAGTAAAAGTGAAAGTAAAGTGTGAAGAAGTCATCATACAAAATCCTTGCAAAAGTAGCATGATGCTTTTGAACTGCAGAAGACTGAGCCTCAGAGCTACTGGCAATCTACATCGAAAACGGAGAGTCAACTCAGAAATATGTCAAATCATATGCTAAAAAAATGGGAGATACTGGTAAATCATGCCAGAAAGCAAAATCAGATGCAGCCTAAATTACGCAGCACAGTAAAATCCACTTCTATAAAGAATTAACACCAAAGAATCCAGAAGTCAAGTTCTTCACCTGCTGAAAGTGAATTTTCTTCTGAATCTAAAATAATTACCATAATTGGCCATATTTGTCCTTTTTTTTTTTTTCCCTATGAGTGAAAAGGAAGAGGCCAAAAAAAAAAAAAAAAAACGCAAGGAAAAAACCCCACTGAAGTCAGTGTCATCTGAAAAAAAGCTGACTACCGGCTGGTTTCTAGCGGTAAGCTTTAAATGTCATAAAGAGAAAAGGAGTGGGAGATAGGCTAAGGGAAGGGAAGGCGGGAACAGCCCTCACGAGCGTTCCGCTCCGGCTGCAATCCCCCGCCATCCCTGCCGGCGGGACCCCAGCGCTGCAGCCCCGAGCTCCCGCCGCGCCGGGTGCTCGCTGGAGCCGACTGAAATCCCAGGATCGCAGTGACCTCTAGGGGTGAGTTGTACCTCTGCAGGATTCCCCCGGTTCTGAAGGAAAAGTGGTTTCCTTCCACACGAAAAGAGTCTTAGGAGGATTTATATTGAGGGTCACCCAAAAGTTCCTCCATGAGTACCTCGACAGTGTATCCAGATATTTGAAACTGTGGTAAGTATTTCCAAATATGAACATGACACAAAAAGGTTGCTTTACAGAAAACAGGTTAATGCAATGATCTGAGAACATGATCTCAGAGTGGAAGAAAATAAAAATAAAAAGTAAAGTCAGATCCTCTGTCTGTTGAATACAGTGGCAAAATTCACAGCCGCCTTAGTGAGTGAAGGATGCAATAGACTTTCATTCTTTTTTTAGTACCCAAACAAAAGGCAGACATAGTCCTGCAAGAAGAATAATGCTCTAAAAACACCCCAGCAATCCTTCACACCTAAAAGCAGGTATTTTGTGAATTCTGTTCTGTAGTAACCCATTTTTCACTAGAAACATTGATAATCCAACTACCATTTACTCCGGGACTCCTTTTTCTTGCCAGATCATGTTTAAAAGTCTGTAAGACAGAGAAACTTATGCTGCCAGGTTATGTTTTAGTACCTTGCATGAGGAATCAAAAGCTCAGTTCCTGTTATTTGTAGAAGTTGTGTAATCTATTTGTAGCATGCATTAAAAACTAGAGGGAACTAGAATAGGTTAAAATAATGATTGTACTACTGTTCAATGAAGCTATAGTTGAATTCTAAGGGAAAAGACAGGACTGTAAATTGTAAATTTTTAAATACAACTGGAAGTTGCATTTACAAATCCCACTTCCAGTCCTATGACAGCTGTTAAGGAAACCTTCCTGACTGACCATCCAGGACCCACTCTGGCAGTCACACTTCTACCACCCCAGAATTTCACCCCAGCTGGTGCCAAACACCCTTTGCAGTGGATGGCTCCAGTGAGTCAATGGGTGCCTCACCAGACTCCCTAAAACACACCACTCTTCACAAAGTCAGACCAGTTTTCCTTACAGGCTCAGCCACAGGTTTCCCATGGCAGAGCCTCAGACATCAGATTTCTCTTTGCTTTACTCGTGGCTCAGTCACACGTAACCAGCTGGAGATCAGTCTGGGTGCTGCCGAGCAGGGACCCTGAACCCAGCGATCCCTGGGCTTTTGTGTCCGCAGCCCCTGCACGCGATAGTCTGGGGTCTTCCTGCTGAGCCTCTGGCTCCCGCTGTGTCTCTGAGTGGCTGTCACCTGGCTGATGCCACAGGTCCCCCTGCCCTTTGTAGTGCACAGGGTCAGTGCCAGATCCCTGCTCTTGCTGGGGACTCCAGCCATTTCCCCCACACAAAGTTCAAGCTGCGACTCGCACTCCATTGCAGCAGCACACCGAGCTCCCCGCACTGAGTGTATTCCTCAACACCAGCTGCCACTAAGGTTGAAGCTCTGACTTTCTGGCTATTCAAAGGCTTTTTGCCAGGGGTGCCCTGGCCTAGACTGGTATTTCAGAGGTAAGCATTCATATGGAAAGGGGTTACACAGAGAAACAGTGTTATGGTCTTTTTACTGAACATGGAGGATTTCCTCATATTAGCAGAGGTGCAACATGGCTACATGTCAGTACACCCTGGCAGAACCTGGAAGCTCTCACCACAGGGTTGTCCATGGTGTCTGAAGACACAGCTTGTAAAGATTTATGAAGTGTGGATGTTAGATGTTTGGATCCAGTGTTTGAGATGAGAGGAGGAGGTGACACATAGTAGTCCTAAGGAGAAGACAGAAAGTGTGATGATCTGTCCAGATGGCTGCTGAGGAATGGGCTTCCACCTTCTTCCACCATGGCTGATCCTTGTACATTCAAAGGTATTTAGACAACTGATCTGGTTATTTCTCCAATGTAATTTTATTGCCATTAAAATTTCAAAAAACATGAACTCCTCTGCAAAGAAAAAAAACCCCCACAAACAATAGAGCAGCTAGTTAGGATTTAGTGGACAAAAGATCACAGACATGGGAAATACTGCCTGGTATAAAATGAAAAAAAAATTTAAAAAGGCCCAATGCTTCTTTAAGCAAGGGACAATCAGAGCAAAACAGCCTTGCAAATCAATCATCCATTACAAACCAGAACATATTGGCATCTCAGTCTGCAGTGACTCGGGATGGGGGCAAAGTCTCCTGATGCCAGCATTGCTTGAGGCTTTCTGAAACATCTGGTCATTTCACTAAAAGGTGAAGACTGCAGATAGAACAGAACATATATGAAAATTAATGTAAAGAAAAGGAAAATTGTCTTGTGAGTGTTGTTGGGATGATTACAGTTAAATGCAGTGCATTGACTAAGCAACAAGCAGGAGGGGGAAGGGAGTGTAACTGAGCTTGCTGCATACAACAAAACCAGCATTCAAAGCAATTGATGATATTTTTATAACCTTACTGGAAACAGTAAAAGACACAGATTCAAACACAAGTTAAGTGACATAACGTAAGAGGTCGCTCTAGAATAGAATTACAAGGCCCTGGAAGTTCCCATTAACCCTGTGGGGTGACAAACAATCAGGAAACACAGCAACCCTGTAGCGCAATAAAGTTATACCAGATTGCAAACTGGGTTAGTTTTTTTTCTCCCTGCGTGTAGCTTTTTCAAATATATAAAATATTTATACATATATACCCAAACCAGCTATTATATTTTTTCTGTTCTCCCACTGATACCCAAAAAATATCAGATGGAACCAGACTCGACCTAATAACAATGTGCCAAGGTGGTACTAACCCTCACAGGACAAAAGGATGACATCTTCACCAATTATGTGAAAACTGATGGGAACATTATTGGGAAAAATATTATTGTCCATGATAAGTAGTGCAGCTTCATTTAACATACAGGGATTATGCCTTGGTTTGAGACAAGTTTAGGGGGAAA